>CATKHJ010437966.1:0-11462 GCA_949750685.1 Vernicia montana | reverse complement strand
ACACACACACACACACACACACACCCACCCACCCATGCCTCTACTGACACAAATATATAAATATATTATTATTATTATTATTATTATTATTATTATTATTATTATATAAAGTTATATATATATATATATATTAATATTATTATTATATATAAAGTTATATAAACTGTTGGTGGATTCAATGTCCACCGACACTTACATATATACATATATATATTTAAATATATATTAAAATTATATTTTAAAACAATAATAATAATTTTAATTAACACAATTAAAATATCAAATATTTTCAATTATACTTAAATAATACCAATAAATATTATTAGCACTAAAATAAATAGTTAATAATTATTTAAAATAATTATAATATCATTTTCACAAATAAATTAATACTTAAAATCTTTCTTAAAATTTTTATCAATCAAAATTTTTATTTCCTTTAATAAATAAAATACTCAAAAATTTAAATAATTAACCAAATTAAAATTCAAGGTATTACATTGGATATCTCTTACCTCCACATATCATTAGCTAAGGCCACCACATGCCGTATACCTTTATGTGACTAGCATCAATATTTAATCAATAATAAATCCCAACCACTAATATGTGAGATAACCATGTCGCCTCAAGTCAAAGGACTATATGTACAATTATGACATAGATGATGAAATGTTGACTAATGGTAAAACTCCATGTATTCATCATCTAACGTCACTGTTTAACTTACTTATCACTATGAGTATCCACATGTTGTCACGATATCATATGCCTGTAGCATGAGACTTACTACCTCCATAACCATAAGTATCTCATACTTATCATGGATAACAATAGAGGTGGTCTTCCGAATTAATGATGCCCAGTTAAGAATCCTATGACCATGAACAACTTTAAAGTATTTGTGCAAAAGTGAAATATCACTCATATTCTCAACTCTTTGAGAATATATCATCTTACAGAATACTTAAGGGACATACATTCATTATAAAGGAACATTTCTAGTAAAAGAACGTATATTTTATTGCCAATTGGGGTTTGTATTTACATTTACATAATATGCACATTGCTCTAGGGCATACATCACTATTAGTCACTCAATAGAAAATATAATCTCCTTGTTTTTTTTTTCCAGGACTTGTATAATGTCCAATACAAGCTCACTAACCATTTTCTTTCTCTTCATCCTTGTCAATAGAAATCCTCATACTTGTAAACTTTCCTTATTCATCAATAGCTCACAATTTCCAAAATGACATCCTCATTACTCTTTTCTTATCCAACTTTCTTAATATCATGTTGTCTTTTCCACTCTTTAAGAATCTCCATAGCTAATTGGAATCTTTGGGTATTACATTTCTTAAAAAAATTATGCTTAAAAATCTTCTAACCACACAATCTACAAATGAAATCTCTACCTATAAGTCTCTTTATCCCTCATTAGTATAATTACTAATCTTAAGCATATCCTCTTATGTACTCCTTAATATTAAAATCAACACTGATATAAGACTCGTAACTTCCATTTCGTTAATCATCTAAGAATTCCCATAATAAAATCAACTCTTAATCTTTAAAAAACTCAATTAAACAATTTCATAATCATATTCATTCATAAAAATTGTAATTTAACTCACCTTAAGTCTTTCGCTGGTAAACTATCTCATGCATCACATTACCATATGATCATGTACACCAACACTTTCATGATCTCAAATATACTCCTTATAATCATGCAAAAACTTGAACCAATGCACGCATTCATCAAACACATCATAAGATTAGTGAAATTATCAATACACAAATGTCCATTGATACGATATTATCCTTCCATTCATAAAATACTATTCATTAAGACTTCTCATCTTATGTGTCTCAATCAGATCAACTCTAAACTTAGGCATAATCGAGCTCATTGTACATTGAGATGACATACTCAATTTATCCTCTCCCAACACAATTTTGGCTTTCTCCATCTGGTCTTAGACAAAGAACCTTAAGATCTTTTAACTGATGCTTGTGGGCAATTTCTCACAAAGTGACCGGTTTGTCCACAACTAAAACAAACATTGGTTTCTAAATAACATCTCCACTTATGCATCTTTCCACAAGTGGAATATTGAGGAATCGAAGTCCTCGAATATACTGAACTAGTTATACCCAAACTATGGTTCTGGAAGAACTTGGCCTCGCTTGGGATCTCTTTGTTTGTTCTTGAAAATCAACCTGTCTTTTTACTATGTTGTCATCTCCACTCATCCTAGATGGACTTCCAATTCTATATTTCTTTTTCTTGTCCTTTACTGTCTCATCATCCATCACTTTATTCTCAATCATCCTCACCTTATCCACTACTTTAGAAAAAAAAATCAAATTCATGGGGGCCAATACTTTGAACAAGGATGTTCTCAATCCTCTTAAGAAATGTTGAATCCGAGCTGCAAAGGCTGGAGAAAACTTACCTAACCAACTAAACCTCTTCGCATACTCAGATACAGTCATCTCTGTAGTCTGTACCAACTCTTCGAATTCCCTGGCCTATGCTTCCCTTACACTCTCGGGAAGAAACTTGTTATAGCTATAGATATTGTAAATAGCTTAATTAGGGGCTTAATTAGAGGATTCCTAATTAGGAAATCTTCCTAATTAGTATATCACTAATTTGTATATATATGTACTTGTTTTATATGAATTAAGATAAGAGAATTCTAGCTCTCTGATTTATATGGTATCAGATGTTTGGGGTCTATGTCCTGTTGTGTCTAAAACTGGATTCAGATATTTTGTTATTTTTGTTGATGATTTTTCTCATGTGACTTGGCTTTATTTAATGAAGAATCATTCTGAATTATTCTCTCATTTTAAAACTTTTTGTGCTAAAATTAAAACACAGTTTAATTTTTCTGTGCATACCTTGAGAAGTGATAATGCTAAAGAATATTTTTCTGATTCTTTTCAGACTTACATGATTCAGAATGACATTCTTCATCAATCCTCTTGTGTTGACACACCATCTCAGAACGGTGTGGCTGAAAGAAAAAATAGACATCTCCTTGAGACAGCTAGGGCACTTCTTTTCCAAATGAATGTTCTTAAACAATTATGGGCTGATGCAATCTCCACAGCTTGTTTTCTAATTAATCGCATGCCTTCGTCTGTTCTTTATAGTGAAACTCCGTATAGTGTCCTTTTTCCTACTAAATCCTTTTTTCCTATTGAACCTCAAATATTTGGTAGTATGTGTTTTGCTCGTGATATTCGTCCTCAGGTAACTAAATTAGATCCCAAATGTTTAAAATGTGTTTTTCTGGGTTACTCTCATTTACAAAAGGGGTATCGATGCTACTGTACTAGTTTTCATAAGTATCTTGTGTCAGCCGATGTTACCTTTCAAGAAAACATTTCTTTCTTTTCTACTTCTTCTACTTCTTTCCGTCAGGGGGAGGATGATGATATGTTGGTTTATCATGTCACATATCAGTCAACAAATGTTACTCCCTCTTCTCCACCACCACTACCACCACCAAAACCTCCTATTCACCAGGTTTTTTCCAGATGATGAGACCCATCTGATACATGTTCGACACCTGTTTCTTCTTCGACATCAGATCCAGTGCCTAGTGATCTTGATATTCCGATTGCCAATCGCAAAGGTAAACGTCAGTGCACTTATCCCGTTTCCTCTTTTGTCTCTTATGATCATTTGTCTTCTTCTTTTTGTTCTTTTATTGCATCTCTTGATTCTGTGACTCTTCCTAAAACTGTTAATGAAGCCTTGTCTCATCCTGGCTGGCGAGAGGCTATGATAAAAGAGATGAATGCTTAAGATGCTAATAGTACTTGGGATTTAGTGAATTTACCTGTAGGAAAGAAGGCTGTTGGATGTAAATGGGTGTTTGCAGTCAAATTCAATTTTGATGGATCAGTTACTCGCCTTAAAGCCCGCCTTGTGGCTAAAGGCTATGCTTAGACTTATGGTGTGGATTATTTCGACACTTTCTCTCCTATTGCTAAATTAACCTCTATTCGCTTATTCATCTATATGGCAGCTACTCATGATTGGCCTTTACATCAGTTAGACATCAAAAATGCTTTCTTACATGGTGATCTTCAGGAGGAAGTGTATATGGAGCAACCTCTAGGGTTTGTTGCTCAAGGGGAGTATGGGAAAGTTTGTCATCTTTGTAAGTCCTTATATGGGTTGAAACAAAGTCCCCGTGTTTGGTTTGGCAAATTTAGTCAAGCAGTGGAAAAATTTAGGATGAATAAAAGCAAGTCTGACCACTCAGTTTTCTATAAACAATCTCCATCTGGTATTATTCTCCTTGTTGTATATGTGGATGATATTGTCATTATTAGAAGTGATACTATGGGGATTTTATCTCTCAAGACCTTCCTTCACAGCCAGTTTCACACAAAAGATTTAGGGGTGTTGAAGTATTTCTTGGGAGTTGAGATGACAAGTAAGAAAGGCATCTTCTTATCTCAAAGGAAATATGTACTTGACTTATTAACTGAGACTGAAAAATTGGGGGCTAAGCCATGTAGTACTCCAATGCTTCCTAATTTGCAGCTCACAAAAGATGGAGACTTATTTAAAGATCCTGAGAGGTATAGAAGACTGGTTGGAAAATTGAATTATCTTATAGTTACTCGTCCTGATATTGCATACTCTGTTAGTGTTATAAGTCAATTTGTGTCTTCTCCAACAGTTTGCCATTGGGCAGCTTTAGAATAAATCTTATGTTACTTAAAGGGAGCTTTTGGACGAGGGATACTATACGAAAATCATGGGCATACTCATATTGAGTGTTTCTCAGATGCAGATTGGGCGGGATCTAAGATTGACATAAGATCCACTACTGGTTACTGTGTTTTTGTTGGAGGAAATTTGATCTCATGGAAAAGTAAGAAATAAAATGTTGTATCCCGATCCAGTGCAGAATCGAAATATAAAGCCATGGCACAGTCTGTGTGTGAGATCATGTGGATATATCAGCTCTTAAATGAAATAGGCCTTAAAGCCTCAATACCAGCAAAATTGTGGTGTGATAACCAAGCTGCTATCCATATCGCTTGTAATCCTATATTTCATGAACGAACTAAGCATATTGAGATTGATTGTCACTTAGTTCGTGAAAAGGTGCAACAAAATTTGATTTCTACAAGTCATGTGAGAACTGGAGAACAACTATGAGATATTTTCACCAAAGCCCTTAATGGGGCTCGAGTTGATTATATTTGTAACAAGCTAAGCATGATTAATATCTATGCTATGCTCCAGGCGGAGTGTTATAGTTGTAGATATTGTGAATAGCTTAATTAGGGGCTTAATTAGAGGATTCCTAATTAGGAAATCTTCCTAATTAGTATATCACTAATTTGTATATATATGTACTTGTTTTATATGAATTAAGACAAAAGAATTCCAGCTCTCTGATTTACAGAACTCATAAATTACCATCTCCTTAAACTACTCCCATGTGATCTCATCATCACCCCGAAGTAATCTAGTCATTCTTCTTTTAAACCAATCCTTTGCATCTCCTCTCATTAAGAAACTAGTAAATTCTACTGCCTTCTTATTAGAAGTCCTCAAAATCTGCACTTTATCCTTTATTTCCTCAAGAAACTCTGTAGGGTCTTCTTCACCCTTATACTACAAAGGCTTAAACTTCTAAAATTTCTTAAAATAAACTTCCTCTACTTGTAATGCAGTTTGTTGTCTTTGCTGAATTACCAATTCAATCAATAACTTCTTATTCCTTTAAAGTTGATCCAATCTCTAGTTTATGATAGCATATCATTCCTTACTTAATCATTAGAATCCTCTTCAGATAGAATAGCTCTTCTAGGATAACCTTGTCCATGTCTTCGTTGATGAGGCATCACAATACTATAAAAGAATGAAGAAGGATCAAATTGCATATAAGGACACGCTGGTTTATACTTAAGAGAAAACAAAACATTAACAAGTAAGGAATCATATTACTCCGTAGTTCACTTAGTCTAGCAAACTTTTAGCTTATAAAATTTATGTTATCTTATATACACTTCTATATCTAACTCAACATC
Organism: Vernicia montana; assembly: GCA_949750685.1. Lineage (NCBI taxonomy): Eukaryota > Viridiplantae > Streptophyta > Magnoliopsida > Malpighiales > Euphorbiaceae > Vernicia > Vernicia montana. The sequence goes on along the minus strand of CATKHJ010437966.1, from coordinate 5,387 downwards.
TATGATCTTACTCTAATCTTAACTTTTCTATATCCTTTGCTATAATAAACCTCTATCAGAACACTACTTGTTTTTCTTAATTCTCTTACTATCCTATATAAACCTTTGCTCTGATACCACCATTGTCACGACCTCACCTCAAGAGTCGTGACGGTCCTAAGGAATGAGTAGGCATAAGGTCACTGAAAACCTGTAGAACCCTTCTTAATCTTGAATACAATAATAAATATCACATACAAGTCACTTCCCAAAATCAAAACCTGAATTATATACACATACATACCTCGTACATAGCATCTATAATCATCATCATACTATCCTCCCTGATATAAGGGAAAGTCCAACAATGCCTTAACACATAAACATATAACAATATACAACTATGATTTCCAATGACTACGAAGCATCTAAAGATATAAACATTAGAACTTTAACATTTGCATATACTATTATAAAGCAAAAATTTATACATTGTACTTCTTAATGGAGAATGAAGATCAAGAATCTTTAGTTTATAGCTCAACTTCTATTTGCTATATTCTTCAATCTATAACTTGAAATCCACAGATGATGTGGTGATTTGTCAACTCAGTAACTATGAAATGCATATGAATGAGAAGGTTTTACAAATAGTCAATGAGTCAATACACAATGGTATTAACATATATTCATCAATGGTTCATAGGGTCACATGTACATATACAAATCATGGGTTCAATAAAGATTACATATATGTGCCATGAATGAAAAGGCACCAAGGGACTATCCATCAAGATAGAACAACATCATATCCATCGAAAGAACATGGGTTGGATTGTACCACAGACCCCGTGAGTCTCTGTAATCCATCAGGGCAGTAACTTCTCCCTATTATATATACTTGGCCGAGTATACACCTAGAGTAATAAGTCTTCTCTAGGTAAGACATTGATACTTTAACTCTACCAGTCAAGTCACCGGTGCACATGGTCTAATGGATTATCCCCCATTAGTATAGACATTATGTTAAGCGTGGCTCAAGCTTAGTTGTGGTTTAATGGAGTCAAATCATAAATATCAATAGGTTAGCCCAAATGGCTTTAATGAAATCATTAACACATGAAATAAGTCTTCAACCCAAGTGGCCTCGTCAATATCATTCAAATGGCTCTTTGGCCCAAATGGCATCGACATTACATATAAATAGCTTCGGCCCAAATGGCCCCAGCAATAGCAATAATAAATTCACATTTCAAGGTTTTTATCATTTTACGATGAAGTATAAACAATGAATTTGGCTTCAGCCCAAATGACCTCATGAACAAATGCATATACAATGAAGAATAGAACAGAAAGAATTACAAACATGCACTTCATAACTTACCATACTCGCTATATCCTTTTAATCAAATTCAATTCACCTCAATTGCATGTAGCTCATCCAATCCTTAGTTCACCTAAGCCTACACATGAAATTTCCAACTCACATATCAACTATGATTCTAGGAACCTTAATCATCTAGTTTAATTTCCTCAATTCAATTCATAAATTCTTAATTCTTAAGTCTTGCTAACAATTCTAATTCATTATTAACTTAATCATACAAAATAAATAATTAAACGTCCATAACAAATTATGAACTATCGAACGACACTCACTAGAAGGTCGCCAGAAAACTATCATCGGCAGCAATTGATGATGAAACAGATATCCACGGATTTGTCTTGAAATGGGGAATTCAAAAACCATTGTTACTCTCCCTCACTCGCTGGAGAGTGGTGTCGGTAGCTTAGGTCTTCGTCAGATTCTAGTAAAAAATAAAAGTGAACCATTTTAGATAAAATAAGTATCAAATGAAAGCCTAAAGAGTGAGGAGTCTAATGGTACAAATCTCGTCGAAAAAGGAGATTGGAGCTAGTCGAAATAAGCTCGAAAAAACCCTCACCGGCAGACCGATCGGACAGTGCGTGTGGCTTGTTCCAGTGGCTGTTGGCAATGAAACTTTGGAAGATAGCTGATCGGCAACTGGGCTACCTAGCCGGCGTGTGTCCTCTTTTGGTCACCGGACGACGTTGTTTGGTGAGGCAGCAACTCCTCTCTCTCTTTCTGCTATCCGAAAATCAAATTCTATTTGGTCCCCCTACCCCCTCCCCACACAAAAAATAAAAAAATAAAAAATAAATAAAAAGGACCAATCAGCTCTTATATATATAATATCTTTTCTTAATTTTGGGTTATTACATGAGTACTTCAAAAAAATAGCATTAATAAACATCCTTTAGCAAAAAAAAATAAAATTACAAATGCTTTTTACAATTTTTCATATCTTGATAGCGACACATAATAACTTCATTATCATTAGCATTAAATATATCTTTCTCAATATATGTGATCAAACAATATCATTATCAATAAAGGTTTTTTTTTTTTTTTTTAACATCGTTGTAGAATTTGTTTCATGAAAGGAGAAAGGTTTTGATTGGTTTTTCTCATTTTCTTATTTTTGTCGCTTGTTGTTTAAAGAGACCTTTTTTTTTTTTTTTTATCTTTTAGTTAATTATTATTTAATTTATTTTAACTTTTATACAAGGGATAAAAGGGTACAGTAATCCAAATTCTTAAAAGAAAATGACAATAATAAAGTGGGCAAACTACTATTTTAAAAGGGGGCAATCAAGACTATTCATAATAATTGTAAATATGTATAAATAGTATTTTTTTTAAAAAAACAATTGCCCACCTTCTTCTACATGTGGCGTCACCATTATTGATTACCTGCCTTGTAACATGGTTTCTTTAAGAGTTCAACTCTTTTCCTTTCCGCTCCTAGGAAACAACAACAAAAAAAGTGTAAACAACAAGAATCATACAAACCATCTCTAAAATGAATACTATGATGAATATAATTCCATTCATGATCAACAGTCACAGTAAAACAACTAATTGCCCTTGGCTAGTTCAACACTTTAACATCAAAATCCATGCAACCATATTAGCAAAATAATTACAGCTCAAAACTAATGATGTCCCAATGAACAAGACTTCTCGTATTATGAGCTCTAGGGAGGATCAAATAGACATGGAATTTCTAATGCAATATAAGGAGACTATTTATTGTAGTTCAACTTCTAAGTTACAATGGAGGAACCTCACTGTTACTGTAATATTCACCTTAACCAATCAGCACAATTCAAACCTAAGCTCCTTATATCTACTAATATGTTCATCCCTCAATTATAGAAACAAAAATCTTATATGGCAATCAATTAGGCTTGGAGAAACTTTTAGTCTCCATTTGGTATCAATCAATTTAAAATGTATCTACTGATAGAATCCATTTGAAAATGAATTTTCATAGTTGGTATGATAAAATATAGAATTTATTTGAATTCCAAATGATTTATATTTGGAATAAATTTAGAATTTAATTAAATATAAGATAATTTCCTAATAGATAGAGAGAGAGAGAAAGGAGAGACATAAGAGGAGGAGAGTGCAAGAGAGAGAGAGAGAGAGAGAGAGAGAGAGAAGGAAAGAGATAAGAAGAAAGAAAATGAGGACAAAGAAAAGAGAGAAGAGACGAAGAGGAAGTGGAAGATAAAAGGGGAGGTGAGATAGAAGATGAGCATTTTAACCCAAAATTATATTTGTATAAGTTTTAGATTTCAATTTGACATTACACCAATTTTTGTGGAATTTGTTTAATTATGTTAAGTTCTATAAAATTCAATTCGTAGAATTAAAATGAATATTTTTTTTACATATCAAACATTAAAATATGGGATTTCAGTTAAATTCTATAAAATTTTGTAGAATTCATTTATATCATACAAGTGGGTTAAGAAGTAGCATCCACATTTAGTAATTAACTGATTATAGTCTAGCACTCATAAGTAAATGAATATTTCCAATGCAGATTGATAAGCCTAACAACCCCGTAACCACATAGGGAAGAAGAGTATCAATCTTAGGGAAGTAACCACACATGGAAGTAGAGTATCGATCTTAGGGAAGCTAGAAAAGCAAACAAGCATCTCACTTTTATTCCCTTGGATTTTTAGAAGGAACTCAGATTTGGAAAAAATCATGCTCCATAACTGAGAAATTAGTATGACAACTGACAAAATTAAAAGAGCAACATTTGATCATGTTTCCCTGATATTCTAAGAGATCACCATGCTAGACTTATCTATAGACCTCAAAAACATTATTATTGCACTGTATTCTCAAAATTTTAGTGAATATATTGTCACATCAACTCAATTCAACTCAACTCAACTAAGCTTTAATATCAAAGTAGTTGGGTTTAGCTATATGAATTTTTTTCCTCCATACTAGATGGTCTAGACCCTAGATGTAATACCACGAATATTCATGTATGGACTTCTCATTAAGTATGTAAGTGAATTTCAAGTGTATGTCATGTGTATGGATGATTGTGGATTGAATTCCTTGTGTTATGGAAGTTAAATTGTAAAGTGGAGTTGCAGGACATAAGTAGCGCCCGCGATGATGATGTTGCGACCGCTACATTGATTTCGTGTCCAAAGTTGTGATCGCAACTCAGACCGCGAACTCTTTTGCCAAAATTTGAAACTAGAATGAATAGTAACGTGAATAGTAGTCTGTCGCGACCGCGACAAGCATTTCGCGACCGTGATTTGCATCGGGGACAGAAACGGGAAACAACTCTATTTAAGGGAATTAACGCCCCAAACTTCATTTTTATGAGCCATCTGAGTTCCTAAACTCATTTTCTCTCTAAAATCATCTACCCACTCACATTTAATGCCAAGAAACTTCATTGATTGCTTCAACAAAAGGATCTAGGATTGCATTTATTCATTCCATCATCCATTTCTTGAAGCATTTCTTAAAGAGGTGAGTTAGGGTTTTGATTTTCTTTTGATTCTTCTTTTCCATTGTTGTTAATCTATGTTTTGGGAAGGGAATATAATTAGGAATCATGTGTCTAGCATGTATATGGTGATTAATAGCATTAATTGATATATTTTCCATTATTTGGGTGTTTATGTGTTAATAGCTCATCCTAGAAGAATTCATGAGGATCATGATGATTATGATGAATTGAGGTGATTGTGGATTTTCTTTAGGGAGTATAGAGATTCTTTTTGGCTAAGGTAAGTATTTAATATACTATTATGCTTATACTTAAATTCTAAGAAAAATCCTATAAGCTTATGTATACTTATGTTATTCAACCTATTTTGAAAGCCAAATGATTATGAATTATTGTGAACCATACTTCTAAATGATTAAGCTATATGTATGAAACCTAGCCAATTTGCTATTCATTATGATATATGTATATGAACCTTATGATAGAAATCCCCCGAACTGATGTGGGGCTAACATCAGACTTTGTGCACATTGTACCTACGGATAA
>CATKHJ010437949.1:0-10000 GCA_949750685.1 Vernicia montana | reverse complement strand
CCAGAGATTCTCTTGTTCTTATCCAAGATAAAGAGATTGTATGTGCGTGAGAGTGATAATAATTCTAAAATGCCTGATAATGTGTCAACTGTGTCCATATCCAGTGAGACTGATCACATGGAGCTGAGGGATAAAAGGGTGGATTCACGTATAGTTCATCTTTCAGTTAAAGAGAACATGTCTGTTACAGAGGAGACATGCAAATATTTCTTGTGGAGACAGGTATTTCCTGTAAAGTTGGAGAACAGGGTCAGTGCAAGGAATGATGTGGAAGAATGGGTTGTAATGCTTGCTTTTCCATGTGGAAAGAGACTGAGAAGGGGAACTTCCTCTGTTGGTGTTTTCGCTTTCCTGCCTACAGCTATGGTCACAAATTTCCCTTTTGTAATTCAAGCTGATTTCATACTTGCTTCGTCACGAGAAACTATTGTATTAGATAACAAGTGGAACTTGGGAATTCTTGAATGTGTCCCTCAAGCATTTTTAAACGCTTTTAAATCTTGTGTAAATGAGGCCTCCACATTGTTTTCCTTGCCCCAGGCTTTTCAATTTTTGCCGTTTGAAACTTCTCCAATTCGTGAGTTTAACCTTATAAGGGAGTCCATCAAAGCTGCTTTGCAAAGCGTAAAGTTTATCCCTTGTTCGAGTTTACATATAAGAAAAGTCTTCAGGAGGCCTTCTGGAGTGATTAGGATCCTGCCAGAGTTTCGGAATCTCTTAAAAAAGGTGAGGAGACAAGGGACTCCCTTGAAAGGTTTATCATCATTGGAAAAGCATGTCTTACATTCTGAATTGGATGACAAAAACCACAGTGCAATTCTGAATTTTCTGGGTGTGGCATTTGCTGATGATAATTGTGACTGGTATGCAACATGCATCAAAGCATGTGATCTTGCATTCTTGGCTGTTCAGGAAGTCTACATTGAACTGCTTTGTTTTGTTGCTGGTAACAAAAGAGATTCTTTTCGGAATATACCACTTCTGAAGCACATCGATTTGGAAGGAAATGTGCAGCTATGTACTCTTGATGACGCTAGAAGGCAGAACATGAAGATTCGATATGCCATACAGAACGAAGTTCATGATTGGCTAAACAAATGCAATAGGGAGCTTGGCTGTCCTGGTAATATGTTTTTCTTGCCTAATGCCATACAGAGGGCTCTTGGTTGTCACCGTAGAAGTAATTTTCTCCGGTACTGGCTTTCTTATGATGTTGGGGTGAAATCTTTTAGCATACTTGATTATGGAGATTATCTTAGTAATTTTGTTGCAGATAAAAAGGATTCAAGATTGGCAGTTAACTTGGCACAATTTCTTTATCACTCGCATAGAAAGAATTTCATTGATGACCTTCATACCTCTATCTGCCAAAGGATACCCATAATTGATGGGTCCAACCAATTAAGAATAAGAAGGGCTGTTACTCTTGTCTCTGCATCTGGGAGCAAATGGGGGAAGTTATTAGGACTTACTAATCCATTTATAGAATACAACTATATTGATCTAGGGGATGCTTACAGTGAGAGTGGCCAATTTGCTGGAGAACATACCCCTGAGAAAGAGCTTCTTAGTTTTCTCAGCAAGCACAGCAGAGCTGTTGACTTAGATGGACTGACCATTCCAAATGTTGCTTTACAAGTAGTATCTTCAGAGATGACATGTGAGCAGGCCTTTCTACTTCTAGACTGGATCCAGTCTAAAAGAACTACACGTTTGCATTTACCTGAAAAGTTTGTCACAAGTGTTTGCAATGGCAAATGGTTGAAGACGTACTCTGGCTTTAGTTCTCCTAGTCAGTCTATTCTTCCTGATGCTACTGGAAAGGTTATTTTTGACATGATGAAGAATTTTATGGGAAACTATACCATTGTAAATCAAGAGTTCTATATGAATAAAATTACTTTGTATGCTGATGAATTGAAATTTCTTGGTGTAGCATTTGGGTTTGATGATTTGCAGAAGTTGGTACTTGAGCACACTAGATGTTGTGCTTCTTCTGAAATGAGCAAAGACCAGGCACTTTCCTTGCTAATGTTTTTGGGATTCTTGAAGGCAAGCAATGTGCGTGATGAGGAATGGTTGAATGCTATGAAAAAGGGAAAATGGGTAAAGACTTCTCAGGGTTATTGTGCCCCAATGGATTCTGTTCTTCTACCAGCTGAAATAGATGTTGAAGTTGTTTCAAGCATAACAAATATGCCTGTTATTGATGAAGAGTTCTATGGAAGCAAGATTGCTACTTTCTTACCTGAATTAGTTCTACTTGGAGTTGTGTCAGATATAGGAGAGGTCTACAAGTTGATTGTGGAAAACATATCTTTTTCACTAAATTCGACATCTACGAATGCTGCTGTTGGCTTGCTGCTGCTGGCTTGCTGCTGCTTAAATGCATCCATTATTCAGGGTCTTCTTCAAGTGCCTTGGTTGAAAACTTTAGAAATCAGCCATGGTTGAAGACATGTTCTGGTGCCAAATGCCCTGTGGAGTCTGTTCTTGCTGATCCTGGCTGGAGTTTCTCATTAAATGGCACTGGAGTGCCCGTCATTGATGAAGCCTTTTATGGAGATGATATCAGGTGTTTCATGGCTGAACTCAAGGTAATTGGGGTGGCTGTTGAATTTGATAATGCAGTAAAGATTCTTATTGCTCAATTCAAGTCTCTTGTTGCTTCTTCTGGTTTGACTCCTTTGAATGCCATTTCACTACTAGAATGCTTCAGGAGGATGAATCTAACTTTTCCATCATGCTTTCAAGAACTTCATCATGTCTTGTCTAGTGAGGAGTGGTTAAAGACACGTCATGGCTACAAGACCCCCAGCGAATCGATCCTTTTTAATTCTAAGTGGGGGACACTCTCACTGTTTGTAGATCTCCCTCTTGTTGATGATTCATATTATGGAATCAGCATTTATGGGTACAAGGATGAGCTTAAGTTGATGGGAGTTGCAACTGATTTTGTAGGAGGGGCTGTATTTGTGGCTAAAGGTCTAAACTGCCCAATTGAACCAAGCCTTGTTACTGCTGATGGTACAATCTCATTGTTAGAATGTATCAAGTGTCTGATGTCAACTTCAAGTGACCAATCTTTACCAGTTGATTTCATGGACCATCTAAGGAGGAGCAAGTGGCTGAAGACCAATGATGGTTACAAAAGGCCAGAGGAGTGTATATTGTTTGATGCATCATGGGACGGTATTCTTCACTGAACTGATGCTCCAACCATTGATCAAATGTTTTATGACACTGATATGTCTTTGTACAAAAATCAGCTGAGGGTTATTGGTGTTAAGGTGGACAATGCAGATGTTTGTTCTCTTCTTTTTGGGCTTCTTTGGTCATTGATGGAAACAGAGACAATAACAAGGATTTACAGTTTCCTAAACAAGTTCTGTTGGAAACCAGGATCTGTGGATAAATGTATTTCTCAGGTATGGATTCCCAATAGGAAAAATGCTGGTGGACAGTGGGTGAATTCTCTGTTTTGTATTCTTCACGATAGGAACAATCTGTTTGGCTCCAAATTCTTTTCTCTTGATAAATATTATGAGAAAGAGCTACTGCCCATCTTCTCTTCTGCCTTTGGAGTTGTGGAATTCCCTTCCATTTATGAATACTTGGAGCTTTGGCACAGCTGGATTTTGAGAGCTAATCACCAGGTGACTCTTGTCGAATGTTGTGCCTTTTGGGGTTATGTTGTAGGAAATTGGAATTCAAACACTGAAGAGACTTTGAGGAATTCATTGACCCATGTGCCAGCCATTGTATCTCCAGGTGACGAAATTTACTTGGTAAGGAAAGAAGAAGTATTTATTCCTGATGACTTGCAGATGGCAAAATTATTTTCCAGTGTTCATAAAATTCCTTTATTTGTGTGGTTACCCAAGTGCAGCACCTCACCATTTGTATCTCCAATGAGACTATATAATATTTATCATAATATTGGAGTAAGAAAGATTTCTCAGTCAGTTGAGTGTGTTATGAGCTGTGTGTCTTTGGGTCAAAATTGCAGGAAGGTTGATGCAAGAAATGGACTGATATCAAAGGGACTTATCAAAGTTATTTTGGGTTTTCTTGCTGCTTCTGAGGGTCAATTTTCAGTGGAAAAAAGGCACAGGGCTGCAAAATCTGTGCTTGAACTCTCAGTATACGAGAGTGAGAATCCAGTTGAAGTCAGTTACATATTGTCTTTTCTTAAAAATATGCCATTAGAAGTGAAAAAGAAGAAAATGATATTTTGGGAAAGAGGTCAGAAGAATTTGCTTATTGACAGATCAGGAGGTTATGAAGACCAACGAAATAACATAGAGTTCGTCTTTTGTTTTGCTGAAGAAATTGCAGAAGGATTACTTTCACAAGAAAGATCTGATTTGGTAAAGAGGCTCTCTTCTTTCATACAAATGGCATTTATGTTTGAGTTCAGGGAAGATGCTGTGGACTTCTTGCTTACAAAAGCAAATTTAGAGCTATCAAAGGAAGATGAGGAGTTTCTTGGTGCAGAATTTTCCTGCTCTGGACAGTCTGCTCACATTCTTGGAAAGCGCATGCCATCAAAGTTACTGCTATCAGGTCCTTCAACACCACTAGCTTCATGCAAGAAGAAACGCGAATGATGGATAGTTTTTAGTATACTTTTTGTATATCCAGGTCAGTAATTTGGCTGAAACTTTTTGCATTCCTGTAATGTATATATTGATGTATGGTGAATCAGAAGGTTCTGAACCTTCCCTGTAGTATTTTGTGCATGTATTTTGAATTGCTTACATGTACATATTCAGTATATGCAAGAATGAAATTTTTTGTTGCAGTTGGTCTACATTTATTTATCTGTTTATGAGCCTTTAAGTTTGGCCCAATATGTCTTAATGGGCTGAGCTCTCCAATGGCTTGATCTCAATTGAAAGCTCTCTACTTTTGGGCATTATTAGGAGGATTTTTATGATTGCTTCATTAACTGACAAATGACTTGATTAGGAAAAGAAAAACCTTATTGAAAATTTTAAGGTGTTTGTAATTGTTTCTTTGGAGTAATATTTATCTATTTATTCATAAAATCTAAATTTCTATTGTCTTCATTGGCATGCTAAAATGCTAGCTCCAGTCCAAAACAATATGATGATTAGGGTGCTTTACTAAGCTTGTAAGTAAGTTGATTAAGTCTTTGAATTATTATAAGAAACAATCATTTCTATCTGAAATTGCATTGGAATTCTTTTGGACTCGTTGACTTAAAAAGTTGCACATAATATGTTAATAATAGATGTATTCATGAGTTGGATTTGAGTTTTAAAAATTTTAAAATTTTTACTCATCTAATTCGTAATTTTTTTTACAAATTGAATTCAGTAGTTCAATTCACGAATTGGTCTACTTGATAGTGAGTTTTGCCGATAATGTATGTATTGGAATATCAACAAATTTCAGATCCCATAAACAAATATAAGCAAGATATTGTTGTCTTAAAAAAAACATGGCAGTCGGTAGTGAGTTAGAGAGAAAACCAGTGACATGGATAAACAAATCCCAATTATCATTCCCTAAATTATTATATCTAACTGTTCCAATTCCTCATGGATCTGTAATATTCCTAGCCATCTCAAAAAGCTTATAACTTTGGACACGTTGAACCCTCATGATTAATAAATTTAATCATTTTCGACGAAAAAAATATATATATATTTAACTATAGTTGCATCTCTTCAATCTATCTTTTCATTTTGACATTTTAAGAATTCAAATCAAAGTTTGAAATCCTTTTTCTGGCCCCTTTTATTTTAGTTATTATTATTAATTAATTATACAATAAAATGTGATTTCTCCATTCCCTCAGAGCATTACTTTAATTAATTATACAATATAAGATAATTTCTATTGTTCCTTTAAATATAATTAATAGCTTATATCACCACATTTCTTTATATATATATATATATATATATATATATATATATGTAGGGTGGGTTATCTTATCCATGATTCAAAAATAATAATAAATTAATAATTGTTTATATTTGTTGGAGCAAGTAAATACTGTACAAATGAATAATCTCTCAAAATCTAATGATGTATGAATGTAAAAATTAATTAATTTATGCTACTGGGGGATTAAAGGATTAAATTAATTTTTCCTTTATTAGGGAATTGGAATACTAAGTACAACTCCCATTGGATTCGCATTGAGTCCATGTCAATTTGTCACGAGTGCTCGATTGCCAATTTTCTCTATCAAACAACCATGCACCAACCTTATGGAAAAGTAAGGACACCCAAATAAAGTACTGTCATTTCGAAATTAAATAGTACTTAATTACCATTGGCTTAAAAAAATTGTATTTTAATTAGCTTATTTATTATTATATTCATTTTTTTTTTTTTTTAATTTGATGAAAAGCAAATAATTTATGTTGGAACTTAAAAATTTATAATCGAATTATTACTATAAAAATTAGGGCCGAACACAATTCGATTCAAATTATATTGGTATTGGGCTAAGAATCAATACTGTACCAAATTAAAATTTTCGGTACAGTTCTCACCCTAAGTCTTAAATTTCTTATAGTATAGTACTAAAACATTTCGGTATTTGCACACCAAGGCATAACCTAATGGTAAGTGCATATACGGTATGGACAATAGACTCAGGTTCGATTCCTCTTCCCCTGCTAAAAAAAAAAAAAAAAAAAAGTTCGGTATTTTGGTTCGGTCTAATATTCCCGAGTACTATACCGGTACTTTCAGAACGGTTCAATTTGGTACAGTTCTCAATTCGGATATGAATTAAGGACTAATATTGTACCAAATTAAAATTTTCGGTATAGTTCTCACCTTAAATTTCAAATTTCTTACAATATAGTACTAAAACAATTCGATATTTTGATTTGGTTTGGTATTATTGAATATCGTGCTCAGCTCTAATCAAAATAGATAATAGAAAGTAAATTTATTAAATTAATTAATTTTTAGAGATTAACAAACCATTTAATTTACCTGAAAGTCATATTCTTTGCAATTTAAACTCCGTTTGTTTCACGAAAAATGATTTGTTTTCAAAAAATATTTTATAATTAAGAAAAATATTTTTTGAAAAAAGTATTTTTCAAATAATTAATTTTTTATTATTTGGTTATAATATTAAAAATTAGTTAAAAAATATTAAAAATTTCAATTTATAATATTATAAACATATTTAAACTTATAAAAATTTCAAATTTTAAAATTTATTGTTAAATATGATAAAAAAAAATACATAAAAATAATAAATTATGGTGTTCGCTGGTAATTGATTGATAATAGTTGTCAATTTAGATGATTCTATTCCCACAAAGCGATACCACAAAGGAATGTATTATTACGAGACTTGCTCTTCAGGATATATGGTATTATGAAACTCACCTTCCAGAATAGAAAAAAAATTCTAAATGGCTTCTTATGACTTTGTGGTATCTGAACCCACTCAGTTGGCATTCTTGTTCGGATACTTGAATCGAACTCATCTGTTTATTTATCGGTAGTGATTATTGAATTAATAAGTGTGTATTTATACATTTTTCTTTTATCAAAATTCAAAAAATATTTTTTTTAAAAAGAAAAAGTTATTTTTCTAAAATATAATATAATTTTTTATTTATCAGAAAAATATTTTTTATTAACTAAATTTTCAGTAAATGGTAGAAAATACATTTGTCACACATAGCCTTATAATGGTGCCCTAACCTCAGTGATTTGGCAAAGCAAATGGTCATGAAATAAGGCAGTACAGCTAATGTAAAAAAGTTGACCAGAAATTGCAACATATATAGTTTAACAACCGAAGTTTCCTCGTTCATCGCACGTAACCATACGTATGATTTGTCCATATACGGGTCTGGTCGTCTCTAAATTTCTTCTTTAGTACCAACATTTTGTCTTTCTTTCCATGGATTTTAAACCACATTTTCCAGTTCATTTTCTACTGTCTTTACTATGGATACCTCAGACCTGATTCTTGTCTTTGCCAAACTCCCTACTGTAACGTCCTTTTCAGTCTTTATAATCAAGTCAAGCAGTCCCTTTAGCACAACAACTTTCACCAAAAAAAAATTATATATATTATAACTTTCTAAAATGGTGTATTCTTGAACTCAATCGGAGAGAAATTTATTATGGTAGAAGAATAAATTGGCCAGAGACATATTTTGACTGAAACAATTACAAAAAAAAAAAAAAAAAAAAAAAAAAACCCTTCAAAACCACTTTAAATATCTTTAATTATTTACTAGAATCACAATTCAATTGAAGGACATAAAGATAAAACTAGTAATTTGTTTATATTAATTGATCATATGTGGTGAGATTAATTGTGCAAATATATATAAGACATGTTTGGCTTTACTATTTATACTAGTAGCTGCTAATAGTTGATAATTGATGGCTGCTAACTATTTGTTATTAGTTGATAAATGATAATTATCATTGATAAAAATTTTAAAACTGTTGCCATTGAGCTGGGGCGGCTCAAGGTTTTTGGTAGCCTAAGGCAAAGTCATTAGATGAGACATTTGAATTGAAGATTATAGATGCATCAACAGTATGTAACAAGCAACAACAATATGAGATTAATAAAATCAGAGAAATTCAACAAGTGCTTTCTAAAATGAACCAAAAATTAAGATTAAATTTTAAATTTACTTCTGACATTTCTAAATGCAAAATTATTAATTAAACTTTTATATTCAAATTTAACTAATAAATCATTTTTGATAGATAAAATTGTTAAACCATTTAATTTATCTTGAGACATGGTTGTTAATTTGTAAATATTTTATTATAATCTTTAGCTTGGAAAAATTTATTTTTGCAAATACAACTGTAACAAGTATTGTAATTAGTATTTTATATGCAATGAAACAATTTAGAAAACAACCTAGTTTTTTTATTAGATTAAATATTTCAATTGGATTATTAATATATGCTTTTACAACTTCTTTTAAAATTTTTAATTCCAAAAACAAATCAAAACCATTTATATCAAAATAAATATTATGCTTAAGAAACTTTTTAAGGTCAAGACATTTTTTTTTTAAACTACAATTATCAAATGATCTTAATATTTCAAAACAAAATAAAAAATCAAATATATTATCATACTTCGAAAATAGTTCAAATCTATCATATAATGAAGATATTGTCTGACATACAATATAATAGAAATAATCAATTTTGAAAGATTTCTTATTCTACCTGATAAGGGACAAAATATACCGAACTGGATAGTAAAGTAAGTTGGGTCAGGCCCATCATAATATATTTACAAAGCCCATTGACTAAAGTCAAATAAAGAGCCATCCAGTTCGTATCCAAGCAGGAAAAGGACAAAATGATGCAGCAAGTCAATCTATATCCGAACTGGTCAAGGAAATCCATACTCAACTCATGTAAGGATCTATCTCTTATAAATATCTCAAAGATTAAACTTCACAGGTATGATGAGCACTAATTCTATAACTTGAATTACTTCAATTACATTCTCTTTCAAACAATTACTGACTTAAGCATCGGAGTTTCTCCCGGGGGGTTAGCCCCTGGGAGCCATTGACTCGCTTTTTCTCTGTTTACAGATTCTATCTCTTCGAGGGACCCATAATATCAAGTATTTGGTGAAATTAGACTCATCAAATTGGCGCCGTATGTGGGAAACGATTTGTTGAATCTTTCCTAAAATCTTCATAAAAACTTTGTGATCTAAAAGAAAAAACTAATCAAAAAAGAATGGCTCAATCGGGAGATAATAATAATCGGGAGAATCTTCCCAAAAGTTTTCAAATCCACCCAGGGGTGGAAAATCAAGCCGAAGCTCATATCATTCCGCCTAGAATGACCTCAAATATTAATGTAGCGACTACTCTGCAACAACTAAGTGCCATAGTCCCAGTTCAAAATAGCAATCAATCTATCCTCTTAACTCCCGAAGCTGTGTCAGCCTTACAGTTATTGCTGAGTACCCTACAAACTCCTCAAAACACTT
>CATKHJ010437947.1:0-14479 GCA_949750685.1 Vernicia montana | reverse complement strand
GAATTTTAAAAAAGATTAATTAGTTAATTAAAATTGATTTTTAATTAACTAATTAATTAGAGAGAGTAAAACTAATTAATTAGAGAGAGAGAGAGAGAGAGAGAGAGCAAGTGGAAGATTCAACAAATGCTTGGTGTGTGTTTGAAGTGAAATGGAGTAGGGTATTTATAGGAAAAATGGGGGATGAAAAAAAATCAAAAAGGGTACAAAAAATCAAAAAAGTGGAGGGCATTTTTGAAATTGCGCGAAAAGGGGCGGAGCCGCGCGGCTCCTGCGCTACTCCGCAAAGCCGGCTGGCGGAGGCCGCACGCAAGGCTTGCGGCTCCTCGCAGGAGCCGGCGGAAGCCGCACGCCTCTACTCGGCTCCACGAGCCTTTTAGCTCCGGCTCGATTTTTGGGCTTTTTCGGGTCAGTTTTCAAAAGTTTTGGGTCAGTTTCTGGAGTATTCTGAGGTCTAAAAAATTACCGGTCAGTGTCGTTGGATCCGAAATTAATTATCGGACATTTTCGCAGTCAGTTTAGGAGAAAATTTGGTCATTTTTTGAAAAAGTCTGTCTGGTACAGAAAGTCCGATCAGGCTTGAAAAAAATATCAGGTTTGATAGAGAAAATCCCGGTCCGCTCCGGTAGGTTTGCAAATATTTTTTGGGTCAGTTTGGCGGTCTGTTTTGAGAAAAATTTGGTCAGTTTCGGAAAGGTGCTGTCTGGTACAGAAAGTTCGGTCGGAGTCAGAAAATTGTCAGTCTCCTTATAATATTATGCATGAAAATCCATTTTTTCGAGGGGGCGCTGCCCCCTTGACCCCTGCCCGCTAACCGGCTAGCGAGACCGCCGTACCGGCTCTGCGTAGCGCACGAAATTTAGCAGGTATCAAGCTGCGGTAGTATCTTAGGGGTGCAAAATTGAGGGTTCACATACTCACATTAGTCAGAGATTTCTGCTTACAATTGGAATCTCATATATCACATGTACATATATCATTTGGAAATGTTCAATTAACAATAAACATATAGGTTCATTTCAATATCATATGAATTCAATAATACAAATTAATTCAGGTCAACAATGAAATGAACGACTTTAAGGAAGAACCCTAGCAACAACTTGTAATAATGCAATTAGGGTTTAATCAAATGAAGAGCATATAATTAGCTAGGGTTTTTCAGAATCAATGAATTCGATGATATCAATATTTTTCTTTTGGAGTTTCATATCCAAAGGGGTTCATCAGAATAATTATGAAATGCAATGGGATGCACATACTATATTAGTAAATTATTTACTCACCTTATCGCCTTAGCTCCTAATACATCTAACACAACAGTACAGAAGCTCATCTTTTTTTATATTCCCTTCTCTGTCTTATTTATTATTTGACTCTACAATCCATTATCACATTCGAATTATACATTGCACATCAATACTTAAAATTCAAAGCAAGGTGATTTTAACCTAATCTCCCAAGTATTAATCTCAATACCTAACTTAAGATCTAACTTTATAATATTCTAATAACAAACAATCAATTCAACTCCAACACATGGAAATGAATTCATTCATTTAACCAATATAATTTTCAATCAACATATATACACCAACTTGTATATTGGCCGACTGGCCTATCTTTGAAATTCCCAATCTCATGTTCTTATTTCACAATTCTAATTTTATATTCAATTCATTAAATATTACTTCATTCCAAATTTCATCTTCAATAATAAAATTATTAAAATCTTTTATTGAAATATTTCATTTTAACATTTGATTAAAAGTAACTTAAATCTCATATATATATATATAATTCATTAATTATACAATATTATTTTCATTTGCTTAATAAAATTATTCTAATTTTATTTTATTTTACTCATAATTAACTTTATATAATTACCAAAAATTTATTGGTAATATAACTTCATTTTAATTAATTTCATACAATCCCAAAATATTGTTAACTTATCAATTTGCACTAAAAACAAATAAATATAGGCGAATTACTAATTTTTCAGGTATTTTAATACCCAAATTAATTTAAATAAAGATTTTAGGCTCACCGGAATCAAATTATCACAAATTACCTCTGGAATCAGAACGTATGCATGAAAAGTAGTATTCTGAAATTTCTAGGTCACCGGCGACGCGTAAACTCACGCTTCGATGACTGGCCGCGGTGGTCGCTGGAGGCAAAGCTTATACCAAAAGATAGATTCGTTGATATCAAAAATGTTGATGGTGATGCCTCACTCTCTCTGTGTTCACCGAAAATTGCCTCGAAAAATCTTATTCTACTATTTTTCGTTCTGGCGTTCCGGTCAACAATAGGCGACGAGATGGGTATCAAATTGAAGTTGGGGACGAGACAATTCCAACGAGGTAAGAATCGCCGAAAATGGAGCTCGAAAACTATCGAAATCGCCATTAGAAGTCTATGGCGCCAGTGACGTTTTGGACAGTGCATGCGCTGCTGCCTTCCGTCGTTCCTCGCTATTGTTGGTCCCTTCAAGGTCGCCGAAAGCTTGCAAGTTCAATGGTGACGGCAGTGTCAAAAGGAGGTCAGCCGGTGGTGAGGTTTCTTTCTCTCTCTCTGTCTCTCTCTCTCTCTCTCTCTCTCCATTTTTTTTTGCTGCTGTTTGATTTTTTATTATGCTGCTCTATTTTTTTTTTAAATCATATTTTATAATATATATGTATATTATTCAAATAATTGATCCAACAAAAATAACCACCATTTTTACACTATTCTTGTTATACATATTCATTTTATTTTTAAACCAAATAATTGGAATAGTAATATATATTTTTAATTATTTTAATTAATTTTTATTTTATTTTATTTTAATTTAATTTTTTTTATAATACTCAATTCTTTAGTAAATAAATTATAATAAATCAATACTTAAATAAATATATTCATAAAATATTTTCTTTACTTTAAATATATCATTTAAATATCAATGTAATAATATAAATAAATATATTTCCTCAAGAAGACAGAAATTTAAAAATTATTAAAGAGTCGGGTTATTACATCCATGGTCATTTTTTTTAGGTTGTAATTCTTAGCAAGTGATCTGGTAAATATGATAATCATATTTATATCAGAGTTGATAGATAAAATGTAATGACAATTGGATACTATATTAGTATACGTCAAGTATATGATTGATAAGTAACGAGTATATAAATGGTATCCGAAAATATAATGTTGGTACACAATAAGTATATGATGAGTATATATCAAGTATATATGTATGGTATACTTTTGAGTATATAATTGGTACATGTATGGTATGTGAATGATAATTGCTGGCTATGATCTTGGGATAATATTTGATATGTTATAAGTGTAGTGTAGTGTTGAATAGGGATTCTGCGGGTTTAGGTGACCTTATGTCTCCCTATACCCTAAGACCATCACATCTCTGAAGACGGGATGTGACACCAGGCCCACAAATAAGTTACCTTAGGTGAAGCAACAAGTCAATGCTCACATCCTACAATCCTGCCTCTCCAAAATACTGAGGGTCATGAAACTCGACAATCACCGCAGTCAAGTCAACCCAGTCATTAGTAACCATAGCATCAGCAGTAGCTCTATCCAAACCTATGAGTCTCTGCAATATCTAGAAATAACCTACTCTCATGACAGGAGCAGCCAAATCAGCCTCAGTATCACAACCTAGAAGAACACAAAACTCCTCAAAGGTTGGACACATTTTTTCCATGCTAGCCCCAAACCTGAAAACATGAACCTCTGGGTCCCAAAATCTCAGATAAGCTTTTAGAAAATCACAATCTAGCTTGACCGCTCGCAGAGTAGGCATAACATTAATCCCAAAAATTTCCAAGTTTATGCACTCCACTTGCTCAAGGTGGTTGATCCATAAATGCATATAATGACTGAATAAGGCTCTATAGTAAAAGAAAAAAAAATGAGAGAAATTTAAAATAAAAAAAAAAAAACCATAAGAGTGTGAGAAAAGCGAAAAAAAATGACACGATAAGTGGTTTCAAATGTAGAAAATGACATAATAAGTGATTGCCTCGTATGACGTGCCTTAAATAGGTGAAATTAAGGGATTTTTAGGCTTGTCTCGTGGAGAGCCGCAGCCTGGCTCTACGGTTCCGCAAAGCTTGCCTGCGGCAATCCGTAGTTTGTGATTCCGTATGCCAAGCTTGTGGTTCTACAAGGCTTGCCTGTGATTCTGCAGGGAAAGTAGACAAAAAAAAGGAAAAAAAAAAAAAAGAAGAAAAAGAAAGAAAAGAGCCTTAACATTCAGTATTGCATAATTCCACAACATTGACAATACATTTCATGAAAACATAACATAAAAGTTCATTCCCATTCATTTTGTTTCAGTCAATACAAACACAAGTGCATAACATCCAAAAACATAAAGCATAAGTCATATCATGCATTTGAATTGTTTTTCCTACAATTTAACATGATAGGAAAGATAAAAGAAGCTAGCGTCTGCTACGCCTAGCTCTCCTCCTCCTCGGTGCTGATGCCTCCTCTTGATCTCGAGCAAAAGAGCTTATGGTAAGGGCCACAGACAAAGCTCCTCTCAAGCGGTAGATCATCTTGTGAGTATGACGTGCCCAATCTATGGGAACCTACAAGAAAAGTAAATGAAGAAACTTGTTATGTGATCCTTTATAAATAACAAGTTACAGATTGCACAGTGTATACCTCTTTGATATCATCAGGAATGGGTTGGTAATTTGAAGGCAAGACTTGAGGGATCTCATAATGCACCAAATCATGGCTGGCAGAAACATAATCTATCTTATCGCTAGCCCAAAACGATCTCGGAAGAGATCCACTAGCACTAGTCCCAACTCCATCAGCTGAAGTCCCTGCAACAGCACTACGACTAGCTTTAGCACTCATCCCAACAGAAGAAGGGTGGATAGAACCAACAGCAGACCTCGTGCGATGAGATGATACTGGTCTATCCAAAAATGGAACACCGGGCATCAAACTTCTACGGCAAAACTCATTATAATCAACATCAGGGTCTAGAAAGAAATCTATCGGAAGGCCGATCGCTAGTACATCTTGATCTTGAATGCGTAACCCATAACGCATCTCAATAGGAGGGCCAACAGGAACGATCCTCTCACCTCCAATCTGTCCACGAACTCTCTCACCCAGATAGAACATTCGATCAGACCGAAATCGCAAGAGAAGTCTACAGGAAGACAGGGCAACACAGGACTCGGCCATCGGAATAAGGAATTGAAGCTTATCGAAGAAAGGAGTCCACTGTACCTACAAAGGGGCAAACATGGTCTAAAAGATAATGTATAAGGTAATAGGAAAGATAGCAAGTAATACCTGTGATGGCTCCAAGCGAGAGAAGAAGGCTCGAATACCAAGAAAGCTACGCTTTTGATGTGGAGTTCGATTTTGTGAATGCCATGCACAACCACTCGGAAAGCGATCCACAGTACTATCTCTCAAAGGAGGAGAAAGAAAAGGAAAATACTCATAGGCCCAAAACTGCAAGCAGACAACAGTTAGTCAGAATATCTAGAAGCAAGAGTACAGAACAAAAGATAAACAAAGGCATACCTCCCAAATGATGTGGGTACCGCCTAAGCCAGAAAAGACTCCCCGTGAGAAGTCCGACATCTCCCGGTACATGACGCATAAAGCTGCGCCTCCCCAGTCGAACTCTCCGATCACTGATAAATCTTCCAAAGAGCGAAGGATGTTCATATCGATGGTGTCCCTCCGAGTGTGGCAGAATGAGCAGCCTAATATCATCAAGACAACAAGCCGAGCTGCCTGTGCATCAGTGAACTGTGAACCAAGGTGTACAAGGAGCTCTATCTGACTCCGCAACCAAGTACGTGGAACATGTGGATCCCCACGAGGTGGGTCAACACCAATGAGGTCAATCATAGTCTCCGGTGTAAGATCAATCCAAGATGGGTAAAACTCCAAAGGACGAGGCCTAAAGTGAAGTCCAGTCAACATTGACAAGTCCAGAGGAGTGACTGTCATCTCCCCGCAAGGAAAATGAAAGGTGTCGGTTGTATCCCACCATCTCTCAGCTAAAGCTCTCAGCAATGGTTGATTACCCTCATGAGAGTAATCAAGTGACAACAGATCTAATAAGCTGGACGGCTCAATCAAATTCCTAACTTGCTCGTGACCCGCCAAAAAGGAAGCCACAATTGACAGGTTTGACCTACCCCCTCTCAATCGCATATTCACAGCCTAAAAAAAAGAAAAAAATAAAAAATGAAAGAAAAAAATTAATAATTATTTATTGTAAAAAAATGACGTTTGCATAATCAATAAATAAAATCCATGTATATACATATGTTTTCTTGCATATATAACTTCAAAATAGGAAAGAAGGGCAAAATGGTAAATTACCTCCATAGCGCCGGTACGCGACGCATGATGCTTAGGCTCTTGCAGCAAGTCATCAGGGTATATGTTCTCCTTAGGGGCTTGGTAGCTCCGTATGTGACGACCGTTGGATGAAAAAGTCATCTTCAATTCTAGAGAGAAGTCAAAGAATTTGAACTTTAGAGAGTGAAATTTTAACAAATGAGAAGAATGAATCAAAGTGAAGGTGCCTACTTCCTTATATAGACACTTGAGCTACAATGCTTTGGTTTGTCCAGGAACGAGTGGGTCTAAAATTGTAATCAAGCCGAGCTTTAGCTTACTCAAGCTTGGCTCGATATTTTTTTTTTTGAGCTCGAGTTCGAATCGAACTTGAAAATTATGCTCAAGCTTGACTTGTTTAACTATTACAGAAATTCGAGCTCGACACATGAACAATTATGCTCGAGCTCGATTCGTTTATAGCTTATCAAGATACTTAACTTTCTAAATATTCATTTCTAATAAAATAATTATGACAAAAAAATACTTAAAAGTAATATAAAAACAAAAGCATCCAATTAGTAAAAAAAAAAATCCAACTTTAACAACCTACAATGATAGTAGCATGTTTTGACTGCAAACCACAAAATAAATTGTATCAATTAGCATGGAAATAAGTCTGAGAAAATCAATTACTTGAAAAACCTTCAATGGTGAATAAAGAAAAAAAAATATCAACACGATCTCTATATATTTAAATTAATAAATATGAATCTTTCTTCAAAGTGTTTACTTTATACTATAAATAAGAAAGAATTAATATAATTAAACCAAGAAAAATCAAGAATTAAAATTAATTATACTGCACCTAATTTGCATGGAAGATACAATTGAAGTAATTAAGCACTCCAAAACCTGTGTGGCAACAAAAAAAAAATACAATAAGAGAATTACATTAAATTAAAACATAATATTCAGCCCAAAGAAATTATAATTGATTAACAATATTAGCAATAGTACAAAGTATATTAGGTGAAACGTTTGGTAATTAATTAATTACCTAAGAGTCATGATTAGAGAACATTAAAATTGAAAGATTTAAGAAGATTTTGATTGAAAGAAAATATCACGACCCAACTTTTGATCCATGATAGTCCTAAGACAATGGTAAGCCTAAAGCTACTGAAAACCCGTAGAACTTATATTTGCTATCAATTCCAATATGATATCATGCACTATTCATACACATCATCAATTCACTACCCAAGATCTCAACCTACTAATCACATACTCATCCTATACTCCATATATATTCACATAACTCAATCATAACAAATCAATATTCAAGAGATTTCTATATTAAAACTCATACTCAATCTCATCACATAGATCTTAACTCATGCTCAATGTCAATAATCATCATCAATATATACATATATATAGTTCCTTTGCCAATTTTAATCCATTTCACTTCCATTTTTCCACTATGACTAACAATCATCATTGTAATAATTCCTGATACAAGGGAAAGTCCAATAATGCCTTATAACACATATCAATAATATTTATACTACTATGACTTCCAATGACTACGGAGCATCTAAAAGATATTATATTTGAAATTTAACATTTTCATATACATTTATAAAGCATAAACTCATACATGTATATATATATATATATATAGCTTCTTGGAGGGAGAAGAAAATCTAGAAGCTTCTAGTTTACAGCTCAACTTATATCTGCTATCCACTATATTCTTCAATTATAATCTGAAATTCCACGAACGATGTGGTGAGCCATCAACTCAATAGGTATGAAATGCATATAAAAGAGAAGATTTTACAAATAGCAATGTATCAATAAGCCTTTGGCAAAAAAAAAATGTATCAATAAGCAATGGTTCAAACATATGTATATAAGGGTCATATGGTCACATGAACAAATATATATCAATTTGTTATGGTTTCAATGAACATTACATGTGTTCCATGAATGAAGGGCACCAAAGGTACATAATGATGTAACATAACCATACACTCATACTCGTCAATTATCTCGTGAGCGTCCCCACTGTAATCACATCTCATCAATTCTCTCGTGGGAGGGACTGTGTCACTGTCCCCATGGTCAATACAATGCATATCATGTTTAACGTGCACTTCTTTTGAGCACACGCCTAGGGTACTGCCCTCCCTAAGTAAGGCATATGTTTAACGTGCAGTATACTTAGTACACGCTAAAAGTACTACCCTTCCTGGGTAAGGCATAACCATGTGCACAATGTCTAATGACTTATCCCCCATTAAGTGGGAGTTCTATTACACATCATGTTCAATAGGATCATTAGCAATGAAACAATAAGGTTCAGCAATGATTACAATTTCACTAATCGGTATCAATAACAATAATCATATTGGCCTAAATAGCCTTTCATGAACAAATAAACAACCATCAATAAAATTAGATTCAATAAGCAAAGTTCATTAGGAATGAAATAATGGCAATAATACGAACGGCCTTATAGAATGAATGAATAAAGTAATGGGAATTCATGAACGAATAAATCATAATAGGTTAAAGCATTTCATAACTTACCTTACTTGCTATTCCCTTTCAATCCAATTCCAATCACTTTATCTTTGCTCAAAATTCATCAATTCTTTGGCTCACCAAACCCTCCTAAGAACATAACATTATCAGATATTTCTTTATAAATTTCTCTTATATTTATTTCTATAATTCTATCGAAAATTTAGCAACATCTCCTTTAAAAACTAGACTTAACCCCCTGTTAATAAACTCAACTAGACAACAAATATTACAACTCAATTGTCCAGTCCGGACCTCCAATACACTAATCTCATCCGTCATTTCATCCATTCTTCACCAAGCTAAAATCCAAAATAATTCAAAAAAATCCCAACTCCTAGGAACTCATGAAAACTGCATATAATAAAATAATATCAACTTCTTTAAGAATATTGGCTCTTTAACATTTATAAAAATTTTGACAAAATACCAACAGTAACTAAAACTATTACTCATGCTAGAAATCAATAAAATTTCAAAACTAAAATAAAATAAAATGTCAATATAGACTTCTAATTATGCCTCACCACAAGTCAATCAGTATCATAATGGCCTAATCGGACTTCCATCCATATCAGCCCATCCTTTCATAAATCACAAGTCCTAAGTTACTTGAATTTCAAGTTATCAAAATAAACCATTTATAAGTCAACTCTTAGTCCACGCCAATTATTAAATTATTCGTGTGATAAAATCAATTTGTAAATTAATTCAAGGTTCTCCAAATCTCAAGCCTTATGTAAAACAATCCTATGATAATCCAAACTTTAATTTATTTATTTATTTATTTTTTTCCACTCTCCAATTGAAGTCATGTTGTTAACATACAATATTTATTAGATAATTAACATAGATGATAAATAAAATAATTAGTTAGCCATACCGAATTAATTTGGAACACTTAACTTGTATAGTTCAAAGATATTGTCCAAACAAATTCAAGCAAAGATACATTTCCCAAGTCTAAAATTTTCAAAGAAAAGTACCTTGTATCCATTCACAAGGAAGAAACAAATATTAGCTTATAAGCACCAGTCCAAATATGATCTATATCTATTTACAAGAAGCATGAAAATGGAAAAGAACAAGCTCAAATTGAGCTTTGGAATATGCACTTTTAGACTTCACTATCATTCTTTTACTTATGTTATTATTATCATTATTACATACTTTACTAAATCAAATGTTAAATGTTTTAAAAAATTCAATTTCTTTCACATCACTTCCACTGGCCATCTAAATTATTTAATAGCATTTGTACTAAAATAACAATCAATTTACTATACTCTGCTAAATCTTGATTAGGTCTCATTAAAAACCATAAGTTATCATGATAGACAAACCCACATGTATTTATCATCTTTATAAGTTTTCAAACTTACAAAGGAACCTAAAACTCAAAATTTTCTTCTAATAGAGAAATCGAAGGAAAGCCAATATCTCAATTGTACACTTATTCCCTACCTGAACATATACTAAAATCCTCATAAAAGTATAAAATTCAAGTAGCCAACTCTAAAATCCAATCAAAATTATAACAGAACACAAACAAGTACCACCAATTATTTGTTTTCCATTAATTATTTCAGCTTATAACTATTTAATAATAAAAAATTATATTCAATTTTCTTAAAGCTAGTTATTCATAATTCATAAATTCACTTAGAGTTTTCAATAAATCAGCATAACACTAGCATACACTAGCATAAAGCAAGCTTAAAATTCAAAATAAAATAATTCATAAGATTAAACTTGCTTAGTATTTATTTGAATCTACCATGATTTATTCCGTATAAACCTTTAATTTCAAGAATAATCAAAGTTCAATACACTAAAAGTAAAAGGAACAACCTAAATTATATTACAAGGTGAGAACGATTCACATGTGACCTACCTTCACTCTCAGTGTATGGGTTCCATGTATGAGACAATCAATGTTGCAGAAGGTGGCGACAATTAGCTCTTAGCCTATTTACAACTTGAACTCCACCACCCACACGAAGCTATAGTGGAGGAGGGTAAATCAAAGGCAGTGACACGATCCCCTGTCTCTCTTTAATCTGATACTTGCTCTAAATTTCTAATGAATTGAGGATAGGAAGGAGTTTTTGGCTGTTTAAAGATGTTTGAGCTGCAACTCTTAGTCTAAAAAGAGGTGAGAATGGTGTTGGAGAAGAGATGGTAGCCATGGTTACTTCTCTTTCATCGATTTTCCAGTGATTGTGGACTATCAGAGGTTAAGGAAGGCAAAAGAAGGTTAATGGCTTGGTGATGACGATGGGAAAGTTTTGATTTTGGTGACCGGTGCCTTTCCTTTCTCTATTTCTCCATTCCCCTTACCCTCCCTTCCCCTCTCTCTACTCTCTCTCTATCCCGTTCTCTCCTCCTCTCCTCTTCCTCCCATTCTTTCTCTATTTTTTTTTTTTATTTATTCTAAAACTAAAAGTGTCACCTCATTAAAATATTTGCTTTCTTCTTCTTTTTTTTTTATTAATATATGTATATTTTCAATGAAAAAGAACTAACAACAAAATAGTTAGCTTGGTGGTTAAGAGTTTGCTAAAAGTCTGGTCACAATTTCGAACTGTGGGGTTTACACTTTTTGTGTGTGTGTGTGTATATATATATATATTTTTTTTCTTTTTAATTAACTATTTTCATGAAATATTTTCTTTACCTTAAATACATATATCATTTTAAATATAAGTATAAAATAAAAATAATAAATATATATTTTCTTATAAGATATGATTTTAAAATTAATAAAAATTTTGGCTTATTACAGAAAACTTGGATTGAAAGAGAAAAAATGGTTAAAAGTATTAGCATATATGTGTTTCAACCACATAATCAACTTTAACAATCAACACTCCAATCCATTCATGAGAAACACCAACCCAACTGACTCTTTGCAGATAATCCTACAAAGTTACTATCTACAAGCCACTCAAAGCAACCCACAAGAACACATAATATATAAACATAAAGCACCAAAAAAGAATCAAATTTTTTTTTTCAACAGAAAAGAAAAAGACGAGATTCCACTTCAGTAAATAAAATATACACATTTGTACACACAAGGGATTAAAATATACTGGACTTGAGAAACTGTTTCTGAAAAATTATTATCTTTCAGCTTAAAAACTAAATAACTATTCAATCAGAAAACTAAATTAAGCTTCGCTGCTTACAAATTATCAAACTTTAGCACAAACCACCAATATTTTCAGGAATGAGAGGTAAAGAAACAGAATTTGAAATGCCAAACAACTAATCAAGAAGACACCAAGTGCAACAAATTCAACACCTTTAATTCAGCAAAAAGAAATAACAAAACAAACCCAATTAGAAATATTTAATTATTCAATCGAAGATGAAAATTAACAGTTATTAGGGTTTAAAAAAGGGTTTGAGGGGAAAAATAAATCAAAGAACAGTAGAGAGAAATGAATTAGAGGGGAAAAAATCTATTCCTGCAAATTAATTAAAGTAAAAGAAGGAAATGAATAAATAATCAAGTGAAAAAGAAGAGTAATTAAAGAGAAAAGAAAACCTAATTTTTGAAAAAGAGAGAGAAGAAGAAGGGAATAGAAAATCTTACCCATATGATTTGGACATATAGCTACACTGAGGGTGAATTTACTAATGAGTCAAACAACGCACCTGAGGAGCAGAGGCAGAGGCAGAGGCAGCAAGCCAAGCAAAGCTAAAAGCAGAGGCACTTAAGGGAGAATGAATGCACCAGCGTCAAGGGCGCTGCGGCGTGAGCAGCAGCGGCGGTGGCGTGAAGAGGAAGGCTGTGGCGTGAGTAGCAGTGGCGGTGGTGTGAAGAGCGCTGCCTAAGGAGCAGTGGCGGTGGTGTGAAGAGCAATGCCGGTGGCTGAGAGCAGTGGCGGTGGCAGGAGGCTGAAGTGCAGAAATTAGTGAAGAGGGGCAAAGGGGAGGCGGAAGCCTGGAGGGAGAACTAGAAAATAGAAATTAAGGTTTTATTTTTGTGTTATTTTTATTAAAAAAAATTGACAGTTTTAAAGGGTTGAAAAAAAAAATCAATACTACATAATTTCATGTTAAAATCGCTTAGTTTTGAGTTTGATATTAAATTATATAACAATTAATAATCATTAACGATGTAGTTTTATATCAAAATATTTAATTTTTGAGATATATTTGTATAATAAATAATTATTATATTAATAAATTAATAATTTTTTGTAATTTTTTGAGTGAATTATTGTAAAAATTCTATTAATATCATGTAAATATAAATATTAGTA
This sequence comes from Vernicia montana, assembly GCA_949750685.1. Classification (NCBI taxonomy): domain Eukaryota; kingdom Viridiplantae; phylum Streptophyta; class Magnoliopsida; order Malpighiales; family Euphorbiaceae; genus Vernicia; species Vernicia montana. Next base: position 1,265 of record CATKHJ010437947.1, on the reverse strand, counting down.
TTTTACTTAATTTAAATAATTTTAATCTTAACTTTTATACCAGTTAAAGCTAATACATAATTTATTATAATCACTTTTTAATTTTTTTTATAAATTATTAGTCTATTACAAATACTTTCATATATATATAATATATAAAGTAGGAAAGCGTAGGAACAGTACAAATGAAATCAATTTGAGGGATAATATCGGCTTTTCCATGCTTTATTGAAGGGGCTTTTGGTCTTTTGGTGGTCAGTTTTATGCCTTTCTCACCCCTCCCTCACTGCTAATCCATTAACTAAAACGACGTCATTTCAATAGGCTTTTTTTGTCTTTTCCATTTTTCTATTAATTTACCCTTTTGTTCTTTTTATTTCAGCAAAACTACGCTGTTTTGCATGCCCATCTTTGACATTTACCCTTACAAACCCTATCATTTCTGCTTCCTCCTTCCATTTCTCTTTTTGCGCCGCTCTCAGTCAGCCACTCCCTTCTCTCTTTCTCTCGCTTTCATTCAGATCGACAACGATGAATCCCAGGTATAAATCATTTTTTCATATGTTCTCACATCTGATGTGCTGCTGTTTTGAATTTCTTTGCTTGTAATTATGTTGCTTCTCCTCAAACCTTAGACTCTTGCTATTCCTACTTTCATATTTCTTTGCGCCGTTCTTATCTCTTCAACTCACCACAAACCCTAAATGATTGCTATTTTTTTTCTCTATTTGGAAGTAAGTTAAAGAAGTCTTACTAAAAATGTAAAAAATATATCACGGTATTTAATTATTTAAATAATGAGTTGATTGATTGACTTTGTGATGACAAATTCACTATGGTTTTTGAATAGTCAAATTTGATTTTCTTTTATAAAATGTTTCCATAGCTAAAAAAACAAACAATCATAATTTTAAGATTTGAGAAAAAAAAAATTCTTCATTTTTAATAGTTCAAATTCTTGTGTATTAACTTTCTTTTTTAATTATCCCAACTTCAATGTTAGGGGAAAAAAATAGTAAAAACAACCTCCGATATTCTGTTTTTATTTTTTGTTTGTTTCTTTAGAAAAATTGTTGATTTTCCAACTTTCTGGATGATAAAGAGGAAAAGTATCATTTCTCTCATTGGCATAGGCTAGCTTTTGTTTTCTTTGTTCTTATTTATTTTTGTTATTCTGTTTTTTTAAGTGTATATATATGTATATATATAGGCTCTTTATTTGCAAGAGAGCGGGAAGTTTGATTTATGGGTGTTTAATTATACAGATAAAAAAATAAATAAAAATA
>CATKHJ010437922.1:0-11184 GCA_949750685.1 Vernicia montana | reverse complement strand
ATAGCACTATAAAGCCAGTACTGGCTTTATAGTGCTATCAAGCCTTCTAATCTATCTTAGGTTATATATATATATATATATATATATATATATATATATATATATATATACACTAATAACTTAATACTACTACTAGTGACTAAAACCTACCAAAACTCATATCTCCACCCACATCCTCATGTGCAGCTCCACTATATGCGGGACATATACTCGTGTGCCCGATAGACAATAAGGAAGGTGTGAGGCCTCGCCCGAGCACCGGTCCGATCCGCTAGAGGGAATCGAAATGCTCATTCGGGTTTATACTCACCATGGAACCCTTGGGTTCAAATTGGTTGATTTTGAAAAGTATTTTTGGAGTCGCCACCTTAATTTATTTATTAGTTGGGAAAAGTAAGGAAAAACCCATTTGACTCCAATTATTATCCCAATATAAAAAGTGCACTAGCCCTTAATTACCAACGAGGATTTGGGGACTAGGTTTTTGGTTCATTTAATTAGTTTGGCAAGTTTAATGCTTAATGGATTAAAATAAATTTCATGAACAATTATAAATGAATGAATAATTAAATATGCATGAATTAAAGTAAGGCAGTAAAAGAAGTAATAAAAGCAATAAAGAAATTAAATAAAGAAAGCAATAAAAATATTAAATTTACAACATAAATTGAATTAGGGGATACTTCCTCTAGCCTTTATGGGTTTTAGGAGAGTCACACATTCCCCAAAGAAAATCCTAATAAAAGTAACAAAACACAGAAATAAAAGAAAACACAAAACCTAAACTATGTGAAGAAAGTGAAAGAGGAAGAAAGTTTATTTTAATTGGATTTGATGCTTTAAACAAGCATGCCTACGTATCCCTTTGAATGGGAATCAAAATCCATATAGTTCTCCCTTCTTGCGAAGGGGGTTTATTTTAGTCTGATCCTTTTATCATGTTTCATTTTATTAATTAAAAGGTGGGTTGATTAATTGATTTTAACCAAACAAAATTGTTTGCCAAGTTGTTAATTATTTCAAATTTTAATTAACAAACAAAAAGCATTGATTCAAATTGATTAACAAGTTAATTAATTCATATTCTAATTAACATGCATTTCTAAAATGATAAACTAAAGAAAAGGATTGAAAAAGAGAGGGAGCATACAAAGAAAAAGGGGGAAAGCAATAAACTATGCAAAATAAAAGAACTAACTAAAAGAAAGGGAATATGCAAAGAAACTATAAAGGGGAAAATAAAATAGACAAAGCGATATAAAATAAGCTAAAAAGAAAATAAACACACAAATAGAAACAAAGTAAACAAAAACAATAATCAAAATAAATAAACAAATAAAAGAAAAGAAAGAAAATAAATAACTTGCGAGGATGAGGCTCGGGGACGTATGGCGGATGAAGCGGACAACCGGATTGCAATTCCACCTTCTTGACTTGGCAGAATAATAGCCTTCGAACGGCTACTAGGACGGCATTGGTGGGACTCCCTTGAACTGATTTGAGGAGAGCAATCTCGAAATGACCACCTAAAAACCAAACAAAAACTTTAAATAGAAAGGCACGTTCTTTTCGAACCAAACCTTAAAAAACTAATTGCTTTTAATCAATTAGCTTGATCTAGCAATTCTTGAGTGCCTTTTGAAAGCTGGGGGGGGCGGGTAGTATATATAAGGAGAGAGTTAGAGGTAGGTCTTCACGTTTTCCAATATGGGATTGTGAAAAAGTACCTGTGACCACATGTGACTATGCGGTCATCGCATAACATTTCGCGGTCATGGATTGATGACCACATATGGCCATGCGGTCATCGCACGGACACGTATGGTCACAGTATGGGGATATGCGGTCATGGACACAAATTGTGTCTGTTCAGCCCATTTTTTACCCGTTTTAGTTTTTGAAACCTGGGGACTGTCTTCAAGGCTTAGTAAGGTATAGAAAGGTGCAATTTTTAGGGTTCATAGAAGGTGATACTCTACGACGCCTAAGTGGGCATCTCTTTGCTAGGTGATCAAGTCTACCACAAGCCATACATATATGCTCAGGAAATCCTGGCATCAAATCTCAGAGAGGTGGGATGTAGCCAGCCCTCGGGTGCTCATAAGCATATACCACCCTAGCCATCTCCCAATGCATCTCCCTCATCTCTCTCCAGAGGTCAAATATCTCTTTCCATAGCAGGCAGTTCTCTCTCACCAAATCATCATATCTGGCCTTCATCCGAACTACCCATACTGGATCAAGGACCTTCTTAGGGTAAGACTCTACAGGCTCAGGCCTAGCGATAGACACCACATCCGATATCTCCCCATATCTCACCGATCTATATTGTCGTCTTTATGGAGGTATCTATACAACAAGGTTAATAATATCAACAATATGACATATATAATCATTTAATTGGAATACACATATATATTGAGTTTACGAGGAACTAACTTATTGATGGACTTCAAGGATGTTGAGGAATCCTATGTTCCATGGTTCAACTTATACTCTATGACTTATACGTAAAAAGTCTATATTAGACTTAAGTTATGCTCTGATACCAACCTTGTCACGACTCAAGTTTGAGCCATGACTATCCTAGGACTCAGGGAGACATAAGGTCACCTAAGCCCGTAGAACCCAATACCAATCTATAACTAATCAAGCATACAATAATAGCCAGATCATAACCTGATACACATTTACAATATCATTGTCCAAAATCATCCATACATCCAACATATACTATGCTTATGTATATGTACCAAAATATACCTGTGAGGCCTCGTCCGGGCATCGGTCTAATCCGCTAAGAGAATCGAAATGCTCTTCGGGAGAAACTCCACGCATTGGAATCCGTTGTGAGTTCAGGAAATTGGATTCTACATTTTGGCGTTGTGAAGGGAGTCGCCACTTTAATTTTATTTATTTTTATTGGGGAAAATTAAAGGAAAATCCAACTAAGATGACTCCAAATTATTTATTTTATCCTAATAGAAAAGCACTGATCCGCGAATGACCAAAGAGGGCTCGGGGATCAGGTTTTGGTAATTAATAATAAATTTCTTTAGTTTGGCTAGAAGTACAAAATAACTTTTATGTGTAAAAGATGATTTTCAAGCATAGGAATATAAATGATAAATGAAACAATTATAAGTGATGCAAAGATTTATATGAATGACAGTTATGGAAGAATAAATAGAAATAAATCATAAAACAAATAAGATAGAGAGGATCTTTTCTCTAGCCCTTATAGGTACTAGGAAAAGTACATATTCCTCAATTAATTTAATAAAGGAAAATTCATAAAATACATATAAAGCAATAAAATAAAAAAGAAAAATATTATGGAGTTGATGCCTTAAAGGTTGGCATGCCTGCGTATCCTTTTGAATGGGAATCAAACCCCACGCAGTTCTTCCTTCTTGCGAAGAGGGTTTTTACTCAAAAGAGGTTTATTTAGTTTATTAATTTAATTCAGATTTTAAATTAATAAAATTTAGATCTTTTCATTTTTAGATCCCAATAAAAACGTAACAACAGGATAAATTCTAAATCTGAATTTAGAATTTAAAAGATGTAAGAGAAAGGAATTATACCTTTTCTTTTCTTGGCTTTTTCATGGACGAGATGAACTTAACTCAAGATCTGAGCTCCACTTCGGATTAGGAACTCAAAATAAATAATAAAAATTTTAAATTGAAATTATTTTGGTAGGTGGAAGGATTTGGATATGTAAAAGTGATTTCAGATAGAATTTTGGTAACAAAAGAAGCATTTTTTGGATTTTCTCTCTATTTTTTCTACCATTTCTGAAGGGGAAGGCTGCTATTTATAGGGAGGGGATCAGTCTGGAGCCAGCGGCAGCACCAGTAGCACGCCGGCCGGAAGCCGGCACCTTTTGTGTGCTGCCGGTACGAATCACATGCCGCCCGAGTACGCTCTGGCTTAGCATACCTAAGGCTCGGTCTGGGTCAATTTTGGTTGGTTTTGGTTCAGGTTTGACCCAATTTGACACTATTTTAGTCCGTTTTAGCTCATTTCTGATTCTATTTGGGCCCAATTTAATTTTATGGGTTCGTAATTAAAAATTGATTGTTTTGAGGTGCAAATATAAGGGTTCATAGCTACCCCCTCATCAGAATTGGCTTTGTTCAAAAGGCGATTATGATGATTGTGAACCTGGGAAATAGGGACGGAGAAAGGAAGCAAAGTGATGCCTAGGTCGGTGTTTAGACATATTTGGGAGAATATATATTTCCTGTCTGTAGGAAAAATAAAAGATATATTCCCGGTCTGTTTGGGAAGAAGATCCTAAGGCTATCTTAGGATAGGTCTGATTCTAAAAACCTTATTTAGATTTAAGGTATTGATCCTAAGGTTATCTTAGGATAGGTCTGATTTTGGAAACCTAAGTCAGATTTAAGGTATGGATCCTAAAGCTGTCCTAGAATAGGTCTGTTTAAGATTGATTGGTTCGGGTAAAGGAAATGCCCCCGAGTATATTTGGGAATTGATAAAGATGGTCCCGGTCTAAGTTTAGGTTTCATCAGAATTAATCTGTCTGGTGAATAATTCTGAAGATTTGAAAATGCTCTTGTTTGATAGGATGATGTTCCTTTCTGGTAGGAAGAGGTGTAGGTCCTTTCTGGTAGAGGTTGATGGTCCCTTCTGGGAGGACAAGGAATTTGTGAAAGTCCTCTCTGATAGAGGTTGATTGTCCTTTTTGCTAGGACAATGAGAGAAGGAGGGTCCTCTCTAGTGGTTGATGGTCCTTTCTGGGAGGACAAGGAGTTTGGATTAATGATCCGTCTTGTTTTCAAGAGCTTTGATTAACGACCTGTTTAATGTGAAATGCATCTAACTATGTAAAAATTATGAACTGGATACCTTGAACCTTTGAACTGTCAATTTGGTATGAATGTGATGATCTTTGCAGAGGAGAGTGCCCCCATTTTGGAATGATGAAGGATAGTGGCTCAGTTGTTATGCCATAGGAAATAGTCAAGACAAAGTCTAGTTTTGGTCTTTGGAGAAGGTGATGCTTTAGAAGGCTTAGTCAGGGTTTGCCTTAGAGGAGATTATTTTGGAAGGCTAGGTCAGATTTTTCCTTGGAAGAGGTCATTGTTTGAAAGGCTCAGTCCAGTGTGGCCTAGAAAGGTGAAGATTGTGGGTTGGCTTTGTGACCCATCTATTAAGAGTCTGCTTCTGAACATGACTTTTGAAGGTGTTTTTGACTAGTTGACTTACCACTTGAAGGATGATATGATTTTGCCAAAGAGGCTTGAATATGGAGGGATGGTATGTTTTTCCAAGAAGGCATGGGCTTGGAAGGATTATATGATTTGCCAAGGAGGCTTGGGTTTGGAAGGACTGTCTAATTTGCCACTTGAGTTTGTTTATCCAAATGACTTGGACTTTCAGGGATGATATGATTTTCTCGGGATGGGATTTTGACTGGTTTGGGCCCTTTTGAATCAACTTGAGGATGATAGGCCTTTAGAAGTCATGACTTGACTTTTGGTTTTGCCAAGGAGAATGGGCTTTAAGGATCATGAGTCATGAGAGACTTGGGATTTTTAGTGAGCTTGGCCCTTGAGATTTTACCAAGGAGACTTGGGTTTGTAAGGTAGGTTTAAACCTTTGAAAAATGTTTGGGAGGTTGTAAGATTTTGCTTTTGTAGCATGATTTATGGAGAAGATAAGCACAACTTATCTTATTATTTTACATTGAAGAGACTTTTAGAGTGACAGGACTCTTGAGAAGACTAGATTGATTGGGATGATGATGCAGAAGACGTGCTCTTTTGATTGATGATAGGAGTAATTTAGCTTTTATGACAAGCTTTTTGAAAGATATGCCCCTAATGAATGATAAGGGCTACTTAGTTGCTTGAGCTAAGAGACGTGACGGATGTTTTGAATGGTTTTTACCCTTAATGAATGATAAGGGTTACTTAGCTGCTTGAGCTAAGAGACGTGATGAATGATTTGATAAAAGATGATTCGGAAGGCGTGCCTTAAATGAGGGATTAGCCGAAAGATGATGACTTAAGATGATATACCTTTAATGTGGGATAAGGGCACAAATAACAAAATGATTGGATTATGATGACTTTTCCTTTTTAGCTCTAATTTCTGCCAGAGCCGCCCTTTCGGGTTTTCAACTCGACGAGATTGTTCTAATTTCTACCTAAGTCGCCCTTTCGGGTTTTCAACTTAGCAAGCTTTCTCTAATTTTTTCCTAAGTCGCCCTTTCGGGTTTTCAACTTAGTGAGCTTTCTCAATGAATTTTTGCCTAAGTCGCCCTTTCGAGTTTTCAACTTAGCAAGCTAATCAAATGAATTTTGGCATTTAAAGATTATTCCACCATGATTTGGGTTACTGTTGTTACTTGGGGCTCTGATCTTTGTCTAGACCATTTCACTGAATCTTGGTCCAGAGAGAAACCTCGTGGGGACATCGGGTCTTTTTGGAAATTATTGCCTCTTGTTGAGGTGTCTATTTTTTATTACCCAAAAGTGTAATGAGTAACTGCATTAGATTGCCTTTAGCTTTGACTGCTCCAATTGAATAGATCACCATTTGGTGTTCTTTATTGACTATCCTGTGGTTAGGATCTGGTGAAGCGACTGCTGATGCGGGCACAAAAATACCTCAAGTCTTGATTGTTCCAAATCATAGTGGATTTCATGGTGAAATGTAAATGCTTGCCAAAATTTATTGATTTTGGTTTTATTTTTTTTAGATTTAAACAGGAAAGATGATAATATAAAAGTGCATAAATAACATAAATGTTTTATTGCAAAAGGAGAATATAGTACAAAATCTCATACTCATAAATGACAAACTCAGACTTGAATATGGATTATGAATATGGACTCAGACTCGAATTTGGACTTGGACTTGGATTTGGACTCAATCTCAGACAGGTCATATCAGCTGAGCTTGAACTCTTCCATAACATGCTACTTAGGTAGAGGTGAGGTGGGTCTATTTTCTACTTTGGTGAAAATGCATGGAATCATGGCTTCAGGTTGAAAAGGAAGATGAGATCAAGGCATGTTGGTTTTAGCCTTACAGGACATGAGATTCTGATTCTTCATCACTATTCAGATCATTGGTGGAGAATTCAGGTTAAAATGATTTGCTTCGGATGCAATCTTCAACCCTTGATGCAGTTACCACCAAAGCTTTGAAGGTGGGCAAGTATTGGGTTAGCATATGGGTTTGGTAAGCTGGGAGTAGGTTCTTGATAAGGATGTCCACCTGTTCTTCTTCAGTTAGTCTGTTTACCATTTGAGCAGCTTTAGCCCTCCACCTTGTAAGGAACATGGAGAAGGACTCATTCGGAAGCTGTTTGGTGGTTTCCAAGTCACGCCTAGTGACATCCACTTCACTATTGTAATGATATTGCTTGATAAAGGCTTAACAGATATCATCCCATGTCCTTTTTTGGCTCTTGTATAGTGAAAGAAACCATCTCAGGGCAGCATCGGTTAATGATTGTTGGAACAGTTGTGCAAGGAGTTCATTATTGAGTCCCAAAGGTTGCATTGTCCCCACATATATTATTAGATGAGTCTTGGGGAAAATAGTTCCATCAAATTTCTCCAGTTCAGGCATTTTGAATTTGGGTAGAAGCTTGGCATCAGGGACCAAGGCTAAACTGTCCACATCAATCAGGTCATTGCTGTGTTTTAGAGATTTGATGGCTTTCTCCATCGCTTTAAATTTCTCCATGCATATTCTCAGGTCAGGGTGAGAGAAAGCCTCCTTCCTTTGAAAAGGATTCGTAGGAAAGGAAGTAGCAGGTTGGGTAATGATGTCTGGAACTTCACTGAGTTGAGAGGTACTAGCAACAACCTTTCCCTTGTCTGTAGGGTCAATGGTTGTTTTGGACCATGAAGTAATATTATCATGGATTTAGGCTGGATCAGGATTGGCCTGGTTTAGGATGATCTGGTCCAAAACTATGTTTGGGTTAGTTAGGTTGAGGCTAGCTTGATTAACCATGGTTCGCACTTCTTCGATGATGGATTACTTTTGCTCCTCAAATCGGTTTTGTTGAGCATTCAGAATTGCTTGAAAATTCTCCTCTTGCTTTTTAAGGAGATTGATCATGAGTGAGGTCAGTGCAGCCATATCAGTTGGATTAGTCATTGGTACCTTTGTAAAATCAAAAGAAAACCCAGTAAATGATTGGTGAAGAGGTGATATATGGGTAATAGTATACAGATTCTGAGGGAAAATGATCCCTTATGGTGTTGTGGGCTAACTGTCATTGGGCTTTGAGTATGATGGGCCAAAGGTATTGGGCTTTGTAGATTTAAGGCGTATTTGGGCCAAGGTTGTTGGGCTTATAGGGATTTGCTAAGGTTATTGGGCTTATGGGTGTATATTGTGCCAAAGGAATTGGGCTTTGAGGATTTCCTTAGGTAGGATGGGCCAAGGTTTTGGGCTTACGGGGTAGCATGTTGTGCCAACTGTATTGGGGTTTGGAATTTTGTGGGACAAAAGTGATTGGATCAAAAGTGTTTGACCCTTCTTCAGTTCAAGTTTTCACTTAAATGAATGCATGTTGTACAATATGGATGCATCCATGGGAAAAGTATTTCATGATGATGCAGATGTGTAAGGGGTTTTGCTTTATGGAACATACAACTTAAATTCAGGTTCTAGGCTCATTACATGAAAAGATAAGGGTAGTTTGGATTAGGTACCCGTGATACTAGAGATGCAAATACCTAACCACATGTGAGACAATGAGCCTTGAGTGGGTCCAGCGGTACGTGCATACTCATTGCACCTTTAAAAAGGATTTAAAGGATTCGTTGTGGGCTGGATTATTTCACTATCGGCAAAATAGACCCAAGGAGAGTTACCCACTCGATGTTACTTTCTATCCATTCTTTTCATAGGAAACTAGGTTTTGGACAAAGAGTCCACATATGATGATGCATGAAAAATATATTTTGAACTAAAGCCAAACTTTTGTATTTTACCAAAAGTAATCCACTTTTTATCTTTTATTTGAAAAATATCTAATTTTCCCTAGTGGAGTCGCCAACTGTGAGTCCTCACCTGAGCACCGGTCCGATCCGCTAAGGGAATCGAAATGCTCTTCGGGAGAAACTCCACGCATTGGAACCCACTGTAAGTTCTAGAAATTGGATTTTGTATTTCGGCATTGTGAAGGGAGTCGCCACTTTAATTTTATTTATTTTTATTAGGGAAAATTAAAGAAAAACCAATTAAGATGACTTCAAATTATTTATTTTATCCCAATAGAAAAACACTGATCCGTGAATGACCAAAAAGGGCTTGGGGATCAGGTTTTGGTAATTAACAATAAATTTCTTTAGTTTGGCTAGAAGTACAAAATAACTTTTATGTGTAAAAGATGATTTTCATGCATAGGAATATAAATGATAAATGAAATAATTATAAGTGTTGCAAAGATTTATATGAATGACAGTTATGGAGGAATAAATAGAAATAAATCATAAAACAAATAAGATAGAGAGGATCTTTTCTCTAGCCCTTATAGGTACTAGGAAAAGTACATATTCCTCAATTAATTTAATAAAGGAAAATTCATAAAAGGCATATAAAGCAATAAAAGAAATAAAAGAAAAAGGAAAAATATTATTTAAAATATTTTGGAGTTGATGCCTTAAAGGTTGGCATGCCTGTATATCCCTTTGAATGGGAATCAAACCCCACGTAGTTCTCCCTTCTTGCGAAGGAGGGGTTTTACTCAAAAGAGGTTTATTTGGTTTATTAATTTAACTCAGATTTTAAATTAATAAAATTTAGATCTTTTTCATTTTTAGATCGCAATAAAAACGTAACAACATGATAAATTCTGGATATGAATTTAGAATTTAAAAGATGCAGGAGAAAGTAATTATACCTTTGCTTTTGTTAGATTTTTCGTGGACGGGGTGAACTTAACTCCGGATCTAAGCTCCACTTCGGATTAGGAACGCAAAATAAATAATAACAATTTTAAATTGAAATTATTTTGGTAGGTGGAAGGATTTAGATATGTAAAAGTGATTTTGGACAGAATTTCGGTAACAAAAGAAGCGATTTTTGGATTTTCTCCTTATTTTTTTCTACCATTTCTGAAGGGGAAGGCAGCTATTTATAGGGAGGGGATCAGCCTGGAGCCAGCGGCGGCACCAGCGACAGGCCGGTAGCCGGCACCTTTTGCGTGCCGCGCATGCCACTGGCATGAATCACATGCTGCCCGATGTAATACCCGAGATTTCCATAGCTATTAGGGTTATGAAAATGATATAGAATATATCTATTCTATAGATAGTGCATTATAGAATTGATAATGGGAATATAATGAAACTTTGTATGTAATGTATGTTAAATGCTCGGATTGAGTATTTTATTATTTGTATGTATTTTTGTGTTTAGTTAAATTGAAAGGGGGAATGCATCAATTGTTATAAAAGTATATAATGATATGGGAAAGTGGGAATTAATATACTAATGAAAAAGGAACAAAATAAAGTTACGAAAAATTTTACAAACCAGAAGTTGCTAGGTTGGGCTTGTAAATGGGCCTTTGGGATTTCAAAGCCCAAAACCTATGCATGGCCGGCCCATTAATGGTTCAATTAGTAGGATTTATTATTTTTATTAAGTTAAGAAAAGATGATAAGGAGAAAAGATGGCGGGAAAGTTGATTTTGTCTTACAAAACACCAACGTCGACTAAAGTCAACTACTTACACCAATTGCCTTCTTCTTTCTCTACAATGAAGACTACATTCATTCTTTTGTTTTATTCACCATTATCATCTATGCTTAGTCACATAATACCTAATGAATAACAAGACCATTGGTGTTAATCAAACCATGGGCATCTAACTTGATTCCATCACAGCCATTTGATTTTTTTGAAGTGAGATCACCACCATTCAAGTTATTAACATATAAGCTAAAAATTTGTCTCTTCCTCTCATTTTTTGCCGTGCCCTTCAAAATGAAGAAAGAAAACAAAATTCTCTCGCAAACACCAAAAAGCTATAATCTGGTTCTTACTTTCAAAATTAGCAACTAAATTTCCTAAAGGTAAAGAGTTAGTGCTTAATGATTCCTTTTATTGTTTCTTGTATGAATTTGATGGTTATTAGTAGCTATTTCAATTTCTTTTCATTTATATGATTTGTTAGAG
>CATKHJ010437920.1:0-31154 GCA_949750685.1 Vernicia montana | reverse complement strand
GACCCGATATTATATTTACATAATTATTTATATTATATTCCAAATTAACTCCTAATACTCTCTCTCTCTCTCTCTCTCTATATATATATATATATATATTTTATCACTCACTTTTTTTAGTTCTCTCACATCATGATAACTCTAAAGAAATTTATTTAAGTACTCTCATACTTTTATGTATGCCAAATTTTTTAATGTTTTATTAAATAAATTGCAGAACATTTTTAATATATAAGGTGTATTTACATGTTAATTTTGTTTGGTTGATGTTTTGTATGTCTAGATCTGTTAACATTTTCTAAATAAATTTATTCTTATTTTTCAGTTATTCTTTATAAATATAAAAAAATATATTAGTAATAATATATATATATTAATAAGTAAATATATGTAAGTAATGTAAAAAAAAATTAATAAAATATATAAGTAATACTAATAATCTATATTGTGAGTTTAAACCTAATTAAAGTCTAATTTTTAAATTTTTATACATTAGATTCCACTATCTAAAAGTATTTAAAATTGAATTAAAATAAGATAAAAAATAATTCAAGTAGGGAACGAGAATCCCCGTGGGGATGGAGATTAAATTGTCCCCGTTTGTAAGGCGGGGATGGGGATGGGGAATCCCTGCTAAGGTGGGGATGGGATGGGGGATGGTACCCCCGCCCCCGCCCCCGCCCCATTGCCATCCCTAAACCTGTCCGTACTCAAGATGAAACTGAATCAAAGTACAATGATCATATTGATGATTGGGAAAGTAAAAATCATCAGATCATTACTTGGTTCCGTAACATCTCTGTTCCGACTATTCATATTCAATTTGATATTGCAAAAAAAATTTGGGATTTTTTTTGCAAACAGGTATATAATCTCTGGTCTCGCTCATCACTATCAGTTGTGGAGTATTTTGAATAGTATGAGGCAAGAATCTGGATAATCTGTAAATGATTTCCTTAGCCAAATGCAGCCCATTTGGAATCAACTCACTCAAGGTAAGATCACTGAAGATCAACTCCACTTGATCCAGTTTCTCATAGCTCTTCAGTTTGAATATGAACTTGTTTGAGTATCTCTGCTGCACAAAGATCCTCTACCAACACTCAAAACAGCTGTCAAGGAATTGATTTTTGAAGAAACTCATTTGCAAATTGGCAAACCAACTTCCTCTGAATAGGCTCTGGCTGCTCATAGGCCATCACATACTCAGTCATCTCAGTATTGTAAGAATTGCAATCAACCTGGCTATTCTTTCTTTAATTGTCCAACCATTGAATGCAGATACTGTCATAAACTCGGGCATATCAAGAGCAACTGTCTCACTCGCCCATCAATACCAAGAGATAACCAACCTAAGTCCAGAACAACCTTAGAAATTGGAACATTTTCTGCCAATGCTGTTATACTAGACAACTTGTCTGCTTCCTTTCTGTCTTCCCTCACTCTGTCAGATCTCAAGTCTATGTTCAAAAAGGTTATGTCTTCCAGTGCCTCCTCCTTTAGTGCCATGTCTGTATACCCAGGTAACAAAAATTGGTTAATTGACTCTGCATGTAATAATCATATGACCTCTGATCCTAACATGTTTTTATCAAAATCAAAGAACAATTTTTTTTATCTCCTATTTATATTGCTGATGGGAGAAAAATGAATATCAGTCATGTTGGCATTGTTTCTTCCACTAATCTAAGTTTACCTGATACGTATCTAGTGTCTTCCCTAGTTGTAGATCTCATCTCCGTAGGCCAATTGTGTGATCAAGGATTAACTGTCATTTTTTTATCTAATGGATGTCAGGTACAGGACTCGCGGACGGGATGACTTCTGGGGGGTAGACACAAGATCGAGAGGCTGTTTGACCTCACTTCCCTCCAAATTCCTCAAAATGCTCTCTCTACTACAACCAGTTTTTCTCCATTATTCCAATGGCATTTGTGTTTGAATCATGCCTTGCTCAATAAACTTCGTCCTTTAATTTCTAATGGTGTTTTAAGGAATGTTAAAACTGTAGAACTTCAATGTACACACTGTCAACTTGCTAAACAACCTGCTTTATCATTCAACAATAATAAATCTCATTGTGATGTTCCATTCGGTTTAGTTCACTCTAACATTTGGGGACCTTCTCCTACCCCCACTGTTGGTGGCAATCGATATTTTGTTGTTTTTATTGCTGATCACTCACGTTTTACTTAGCTCTTTTGTTTGAAAAATAGATCAGAGCTTCCTCAAATCTATATTCAGTTTGCAAAGATGGTCCAAACACAATTTTCACTACCAATAAAAATCTTTCGGACTGATAATGCTATGGAATACAAAGAGTCTAGTCTTTTACAGTTTCTTTATGAACAAGGAACTTTAGTTCAACGATCTTATCCACATACTTCCTAACAAAATGGTAGAGCTGAATGAAAACATCGTCATATCTTAGATTATGTTAGAGCACTCCTACTATCCTCTTGTTGTCCTGAAAATTTTTGGGGAGAAGCCACTTTAACTACTGTATATACTATTAATCGTCTTCCCACTCCAGTTCTTAGTAATATCTCTCCCTTTGAGCAACTATATGGTATGAATCCTAATTATAACTTTCTAAAAGTTTTTGGATGTGCTTGTTTTATATCACTCCAACCTCATGAGTACATAAAACTCGAACCTCGTGCTCATCTCTATTGTTTACTAGGATATGGAATCAAACATAAAGGTTATCGGTGTTGGGATCCCATTTCCCAATAGATTGTGTATCTCTCGCCATATTGTCTTTTGGAAAAATACTATGTTTTCTAGTATCTCTAAATTTCATAATTCTAGTACTAATCATATATTTACTAATCCATCTGTGGAGTTCTTTCCGTCTGGTGATAAAGAAGTATCTACAGATTCAACAGCTGCACCTAATTCTCCTACCCTGGATATGGTCTCATCTGCGGAGAATGAGCCTGCTACAACTGAGCCTGTGCCTACTCTTCCTCCATCAATTGAGGAACATCGTCATTCTACACGGGTAATTCAAAAACCAATCCATTTTAATGATTATCATTGTTATCCTAGTTTTCTTTCTATGCATGAGCCTCATAATTATTGTGAAGCTAGTTCTGACCCTCTTTGGCACCAAGCAATGGCAGAAGAAATCCAAGATCTTGAGAAAACTAATACTTGGGACTTAGTTGATCTTCCTGCAGGAAAAACTCTAATTAGTTGTAAGTGGATTTACAAAATCAAAACTCATTCTGATGGATCAGTTGAGCGATATAAAGCACGTCTGGTTGCAAAAGGATACACACAAGAATATTGTAAAACCCCAAACTCATGTAAGTTGTACAAGTCAAGATTATAAGATTGATGTAAGATAGATATTAAGTTAAGTACTCAAGTTAGTGACAGATGAGTATGTTAGATCCTTGTAGTGGATATGAGAATTAAATTCATTGGCATGAATAAGGATTTATGGTGAGCAAGGAAGGAAACAAAAACCTTAGAGGATTAAAACTTTAAAATTATGTTAGTTAAATTTAATGAAAACTTGTGAATGGAAAATCTCAAGAAAGGTAGAGCATGGTTAGTATTGAATTGAGTTATGAATTTAAAGAGTTAATGTGATGGGATATAGATTGTTATGATATGGAAATAATTAAAGGTGGATTAAGTAAAGGATTAGCGTGCTTAATTGAAAGTTAAAGTATACTTAAGAATGAAAGGGAAATTAAGAAGCATAAAAAGGTAAATTTGGAGGAGGGGTAAAATAGTCATTTGACCAAGTAAAATTAAAAAAAAATAGAAAACAATGAAAAATAGAAAATGGAAAATAAATAGAAAAAGGAAAGAAGGAGGAAGCTTCCTACTAAAATAAAAATAGAAAATATAATGCTTTCCCTCATCTTTCATTCAAAGTTCTTGAATTTTCTTTTCTTTTCATCATTTTCTCTCAACTCAAAAGAGTTTACTACTGCATTTGAGAGTTTTTCCAGCCACACAATCTCAAGAAGATTGATTTAACTAAAGAGGTAAGGTTTAATTACACTTCTATTAGTTAATTACAAGTCATACATGGGTTCCTTTGTTAGGGTTTTGGAATATAACAGAAAATTGTGTCCATTAATTCATAGTCTTCAAGGATGAATTAGGAAAAGTTAAAAATATAAAAGTTGTAGGTATATATCTTGTCTATTTCTCGACTAAATTTCAGGTCATTTGAAGTTTATTTGATAGGGAAAATGAATATGGAACCACAGACTGCCAGATTATGTCCTGTGTAAGATATAATTGTATATAGCTAATGTAATTGATTTAATTAAGTAGGAAAATGATCTTTGTTTTCACGAAATTTATTATGAAGATCCATATATATGTTATTTAGATCTCCTAAAAATTTCAGAGTAAAATAATAACATTTGGTATGGTAAATAATTGTCTTAGTGTAGACTGCTATGGCTGTCAATCTGGGACAACAGTCCCAGATTTACCCTCTGATTTGAGGACTTTAGAGACTGAATTATAGAAAATACAAAACATAAAAAATGTTAATTTATATGTTTTATAAACCCAATTGAAGGAATTTTACATTGGATGTGTACGTTGTTAAATGCAAGCAAAATTATAAGGAATGGTCAGTCTGTCCTTTTTTGAGAATTGTGTAGAATTTATTTTGATCAGAATTTTGGATATGTTATACCCTTATATGTCTATTTTAATATAAAAAAATAATCAAGTAATTTGGATTAGTATAACATGCGTTATGGCAGAAATAGTCTTGTTAGGTCAAGATAGACTATAAGAATGTATGCATGAAATTATGAAATTTTAGTTTACAATTAGTGATTGAAAGAATTCTCATTGTATGTATGATGGATTATAGCTATTAGAAGTGGCCAAAAAAGTGAGGAGGAGTATGATTTAGAGGATCAACCTTGTTACATGAGGTGAAGAAAGGAAATTGTGTATGAAAACTTTGGATTAGAGGTGAGTAGATAATATGCATTATGCCATCATTATAGATTTATTTTCCATGTTATATTTCATTGCAAGATTTCGTAAAATTAAGATTTCAAGTTCCATACTTTCACAATTATATGTTCCAAGAATTTCAAGAATAAGTTTTCAAGTTTCAAGAATTTCAAGAATAAAATTTTAAGTTTTATGTTTTCATGATTTCCATGTTATTATTTATAAATCTATAAGCTTTACATGTTTTATGAATTTCAAGTAAAAGATTACATGATTTCCATGTTATTACTTAAAATTTTATAAGTTTCATATGTTAAAACTTTACAAGTTTGATATTTCAAGTTTCTTGACTTTAATGTTCAATATATTCAAATTCCATGGTTTCATGATTTTCAAGTTCAAGATGTTCATGTTCTATGTTTTCAAGGTTTACAAGTTCAAGATATTCAAATTCCATATTTTCATGATTTTCATGTCCAAGATAATTAAGTTTCATGTTTCCACAATTTTCATGTCTAAGGTTCTCAAGTTCCATGATTTCAAAATATTCATGTTCAAAATATTCAACTTTTATGATATATGATTTCTAAGTTCAAAATATTCAAGTTTCATGATTTCATGATTTGCATAAATTTATAAGTTAATTGTAGTATCACGTTTCCATGTTCATGAATTTACAAGATTGTAGAATTTCTTTATTTTATTATGTACAAGTTGAATGAATTATTAAGTTTCATGTTATGAGTTTACAAGAATGGAAGTATTACTTATTATTTATTTATTTTCATGAAATGAGAATGTGAATAATGGACAGAAATCCTCCACTGATGGGAGTTCCATTAGACTGTGTGCACATAATAGCTTACTTGACATGGCTAAATTTGTCAAGGTTCCACCTAGGGGGGCCAAGTGCCCTAGAGCGCATGAACCTGATTAGTCTTGTGTTTCATGATACACGTACAAGCTCAAGTTATCAAGTTTACAAGTTCTCATGTTACAAGTTGATTTCTGTTTCATTTGTGAACAATGGAAGATTGTAGAAATGTTATTTGAAATGCAAGTTTAGTAATGTTGTTTGATAAACAAGTTTATTAAACGTTTTTTGATTTACAAGTTATCATGTTATTACGTTATCAAGCTTACAAGTTTAAAGAAATGTTAATTTGTTTTCAAGTTTTTAAAATTCTATTGACATTCAAGATTATTAAAAGCTATTTGATATGCAAGTTTTTTTTTTTTTTTTTAAAAAATACTATTTTATGATTGCATTTTTTTTCTGCATACATATTGTATATTATTTATTCACTGAGCTTTTCCCCAAAGCTCACCTCCCCTTTACTCATCAGTGTTTGTAGGAGATTATAAGAAGCAGTGAATTTCCTTTGAGTCGAGGAAATCAAGAATTAAGATAGCAGTAGAGCTCCATGGGTGTCAAAGAAGTATATAGTATTGGCTTGTATAAGTATATTAATTTAAATTGTATTGACAATGTAATTGGCGAAGGTGATAAGTATGAAATTATGTTTAATTACGAATCAAGAGATTAAATTGCTTATAAGTATGAGTTGATTGAGATATTGAGCATAGAAGAATGGGGAAATTAATTGAATGAAGTGAGGTTATGATTGTATTGGGAGTGTATGTTTTATGTAGGTTGAGATCTTTGGCATATTGTTTAATGGATAAGGTATAGTTACAGCTATTATGCTGTCATATTTGTATGTGATAGTTAGTGCTCATGGGTTCTACAGGTAATTGGTGCCCTTATGGCTACCTATAACCTAGAACCGTCGCAACTCAAAAGTTAGGTTGTGACAAATATGACATTGACTATGAAGAAACCTTTGCCCTGTTGCACGATTAACCTCTGTCCGGTGTCTATTAGCCGTTGCTGCTGTTAAACAATGACCACTTAGTCAGATTGATGTCAAAAATGCCTTTCTTAATGGAGATTTGCAGGAACAAGTCTATATGCATCCTCCACCTGGCTATTCATCTTCACAGAAAATTTGTCGTCTCAAGCATGCACTATATGGTCTCAAACAAGCTCCGTGAGCTTGGTTCACCAAATTCAGTTCAACACTGGCGAAATTTGGTTTTCACTCTAGTCCTCATGACTCTGCCTTATTCATCAGACATACATCTAATGGCATAACTCTCTTACTGCTATATGTTGATGACATGATAATTACAGGGAATGATGCCACTGGCATTTCTAATCTCAAATTACTTCATCATCAATTTGAGATGAAAGATCTTGGATCTCTCAGTTATTTTTTGGGACTTAAAATATCGTGTGATTCAACTGGCTCCACTCTCACTTAGACAAAATATGCTTCTGATTTGCTTTATCGTGCAAGAATTACTAACAATAAAACTATTTCCACACCTATTGAATATAATGTTCGTCTAACTGCAATTGATGGCAACCTTCTGGAAGATCCTACCTTATATAGACAATTGGTTGGAAGTTTAATCTATCTCACAGTCACTAGACCATATATTGCTTATGTTGTTCATGTCGTCAGTCAATTCATGTCTGCACCAAGATCCACTCATTTTGTTGTAGTTCTTCGCATACTTTGCTATATTAAAAGAACAATATCTCAAGAATTGTTTTTCTCTTCTACATCTTTTTTACTTTTATCAGATTATTCTGATGCTGATTGGGCAGGAGATCTGATAGATAGACGATTAGTAACGGGTTATTATTTTTATCTTGGAACATCGCTTATTTCTTGGCACAGCAAGAAACAATTGATAGTAGCTCTCTCAAGCACTGAAACAAAATATCGTGCCTTAGCCGATGCAAGTTCCGAACTTATATGGGTCCACTGGCTTCTTAATGACATAGGGGTTCACCAATCAGCAGCTACTATCCTTCATTGTGACAATCGAAGTAGCATTCAAATTGCTCGCAATGATGTCTTTCATGAACGTATAAAGCGTATAGAAATTGATTGTCATTTTGTTCGCCATCATATTCTTTGCAATACTCTTCACTTAACCTCTATCACCTCTGCCAATCAAGTTGCTGATATATTTACAAAATCACATCTTCCAGTAAGATTTCAAGATCTGCGACGCAAATTCAAGATGTTTTATTTACCACCTTGAGTTTGAAAGGGAGTGTTAGCTGCAGTGTGAATAGTCAATTTTTGTTGCTGCTTAATTCATGGCATATGCATTTTCTTCTGTCAAGCCACCAATCATGCCTGTAAATGTGCACTCCAGATTGCACCAGCACTCTATAAATAGGTTGTGTATATTGTGTATAAATCACACCAAGAAATACAGAGAAACACATTTTCTTTCTCTGAGAAATTCCTTCTTTGCTAATATTTCTTTTCTGATGACACTTCTCTGCACTTTTTCGTTGTTGCTTTGGTAAATTTTATCAAACAAAACAAAATTTGACAATAAAATTGAACTGAATTTACTAATAAATGCATAATT
The DNA here is from genome assembly GCA_949750685.1 of Vernicia montana. Lineage (NCBI taxonomy): Eukaryota > Viridiplantae > Streptophyta > Magnoliopsida > Malpighiales > Euphorbiaceae > Vernicia > Vernicia montana. Next base: position 22,754 of record CATKHJ010437920.1, on the reverse strand, counting down.
TTTAATTAACCCATCTCACCTTCACACAATTTTGATAAATTCCAATTTCCAGATTCATGATGGGAGTTCTCAAAAGACATAAAAATCCATTCTTTGCATTATCCATTTGCCAAAAAAAAAAAAAAAAGTCCCTTCACTAATAAAAAGACTTGTTTAAAAATCACAAAGATATACAGTAGACACCAAAAAAGAAAAGAAAATGAATATTTATATAACAATGAATGATAGGAATAAGAGATAAAGATAACTCCTTTTTTTTTTTTTTTTTTTTTTATCATAGAAGGTAGTTCAACAACCCTGAATGCAGACAGTTGGCAGGAAAAAAAAAAAAAACCATGAATGCAGACAAAAGAGGAACAAACACGAAACACTAAAAAAGCAAATAAATAATATGATGAATACTCAAAACCTATTATTTTAGTCCACATAGGATTAAATGTGGAGCCTACAAACAGAAGTTAATGGTAAAAGAAAGGGATGTTAAATTTTATGGCGCAATGTTAGTTTTTTATAACGTTATGTGTATATTTGCACCTCGAAAAATATTAAGTGTCAATCTGCCCTTTTAGCTAAATTTTGAGGGTATATTTGCACTTTATCCCTTTTGAAAACTTATGAAAAATGCATTTTGGTTAATTTACTCTCTTTTTTACCATTTAGGAAAAAATTAAAAAGTAATGATTGGTTAAACAACAAAAATAATCCTTTAAAGTGGAAACAAAAAATTCATATAGCCGATCCTAACTAATTTTGGGATTAAGATTTAGTTGAGTTAAAAAAAAAAAAGGATTTTATTTTCAAAAAATAATAAAAAAATCATTGGCCCATGCAAGTCTCGAACCTGCGACCTTCGCGTTATTAGCACGACGCTCTAACCAACTGAGCTAATAGGCCAATTGATTTGACACATCTTCAATTTTATATTTTAATTATTACAAATAGGTAAGGGCTTGTTACAAACCCTTGATGCAATCTAAAATCTCCCGAGTCTCCTTTAACGTGCGCACACTAGTAATTACTCTTTCATAACTCATTAAGAATAAAATAAGCCAAATCAAAATGATAATGTTTCTATCAAAACAGTTGGAAAAGATTGAAGCTTGAGTTTAGAGAATGATTTTACTATCATTTTGAAAGCTTATGAAAAATGTATTTTAGTTAATTTACTCTCTTTTTTACTATTTAGGAAAAAAATAAAAAGTAATGATTGGTTAAACAACAAAATAAATTTTTAAATACAGAAATATCTTTTTTTTTCTTCAAAAATAAAAGTTACCCTTTTTATTTTAATTATACTTTGATTTCTCGAAAAAAAAACTGAAAAAGTTCAAATTGGTTTGATTTTATTAGAAAAAACCAAAAAAATAAATTTATTTTATTTAAAAAAATTCAGAGATATTTTATAATAAGAAAAAAAAAGACGGAAAAAGATCAAATTGATTATATTATATTTTATTTTAAAAAATCAGAAAAATTGGATATTATTTTAAAAAAATAAAAAGTTTCATTGGCCCATGCAGGTCTCGAACCTGCGACCTTCGCGTTATTAGCACGACGCTCTAACCAGCTGAGCTAATAGGCCAGTTTAATAAACAAATCTTCAATTTTTTATTTTAATTATTCATAGCAATTGCCATTAACAGACCAATAATCGATCGATAAACTTGCACAGAACGAGCCATTCTCAACTGAGTTTCAGCCATGAAAGAAGACTACGAGGTAGATTATCAAGTTTTTGCTTTTCAATTTATTTATTTATTTCAAATTCTATGCTCGATTTCATTTAATTTGGGTTGCTTTCTCTCCAAAACTTCATTTTTTTTTTTTTATAGAATTTTCTTGTTTTTCTGTTAATTTATATGATCTGAACTATACTTTGTTTACAAGTTTGTGCTCGCTAAATGATCTTCAAATCAATCTCTATTTTGCCCCCCTTAAAATTAGATGTTGATTGTGGTTCTTTTAATTATTATTATTATTTTTTTAATAATAATTGATGCTAATCTTGATATTTGTGGTCTAACCTTGTTCTGAAATGTCATCTTTCCTAAGAACAAAACTGGGTTTTAATTTGAATTTTGTTTTGGTGCAATTCTGTTATTTTGGTGGAAGTTTCATCTATGAAATCCTAATATGAAATGTTCATTATGATAAATTTCTATGGATTATTTTTATTGTTTGTTGTCATGTTCTTGTTATTTATTGAAGCTCTTATTGAAAAAATTAGTACTGGATTGCTGTATTTTTCTTCATCAGCTTACTATTTCTTGCAAATATTTTGGAGGATTAATCTTTTAAGGCATACTGTGTTCTTCAGCATTGGGTTGCTCGTTGTTTAAACAATGGCAGTCACTTCTTTAGGGGTGGCTAGCTTACTTACTTCACTATGAATTTCCAAACTGGGAGAAATAAGGCGTAGTGGCTGGTCATTTTGCATGAATCGATAACTGTGGGTGGAAATGGGATTATGACTTGATTGAATTGCATTATGTTAATTTTATTGAGAAAGAAACCCCTTTCTATGTACCATTTGAGCTATTTAAACTTCATTACTTGTGTCTACAAGTAATGCTGCTAAAATTTGGTCACTTTGGTGATTTGCACCTTATCAAGTTCTGGAAACTTCTTTCTGCTATTGGCCTTCTTTATTCTCATTCTAATAGTCATGGGCATAATGTGATTTCAGGTTGATGAGAAAAAGCAAGCTGCTGCTGATGTATTGTCTCAATATTCAATATTTGCAATGGCATGTATTGGAAATCAAGTTCGACCTTGTGACTTGAGGTTGCATTTGATGAAGGTATTTATGTAGGTTTCCCACAACCCACATACAGAAATGATATGAACAGTCTAACTGCTTAAACAATAGAGGTTCTAGGCCTGTGGAAAGTAAATCTAAATAGTGAAGTTCTAAAGGACATAGCCCAAAATTAAGCCATGCTAATGGACTTTTTTCTCTGTTTTTTAGGAAATTTCAGGACTACCAACTTCTCTGAAGAGAGAATTTCCCCAGACAGCAGCTTCACCCGATGCAATGGGTGAATCATCAAGCTCAGGCACAGCCAGGCTTGATAAAGCTGACAGTTTTCGAGCACTATAGATTGAGGTAGAGGCATGGAGAATTTGACATTCAGAACCATTGGCATGCTGCTAAGGCTAGTAAATCCTTGTTTCCTTTCCATTGTTAACATGTGCATTTATAATTTCCTTGTACTATCGTGGGAAGATATTGTTAATGTGATACACCAAAAATTTGCCTATCCTTTTGAATTATATAATACAGAGATGTGGCTACAATTGCATCATATTCTTAGTTTCTCATGGCTAGTTCCTTTTGTATCTTGATGATTGAATTGCAATATCTATTTTTTTTTTCCTTTTTTTTAATGGGTGAGACCTGCCTTATTTGGTAGAGGCCAGCCTAGATGACTATGGACTTACTTGCACAGTCAAATCTTTCTGGCCCCAGTTCAGGGGCTTGGCGTAGGCAGAATATCTCCTGTCCATTTGTTAATATAAGCAACGATGATAGCACTCTTAGTAAATTATTTATAGGAAAAAATTGTGATAAAATAGGGGTTATGAGACTCTAGAGAAAGAGATTCCAAAAGAAACAGTAATATAATCATCATACTAATGAATACTTTGTTAGGAGGTCGAACCACTCAATTTATTGGCATGCACATTTTGCATGGCCTTTTGATGTGTTATTTTCCAGAAGGAACTTGTAACAGCCATGATTTTATCCTCACAGCTTGCCATTTTGATACTGACTTAAGCTGCCTTAACATGTTAGCTTACTATTTTTTTTTTTTTTCTTTTTTACTTGCCTGATGTAGCCCATGGTTCTTAACCATTCAAAGTCAACAGTGCATGACTTTGGTTCTAAAATAACTTTTTGTCTAAAGTCTTCATATAATCATTGAATAGGTAAAGCTTTCTTCATATAATCAGTGAATAAGTAAGCTATCTTTTCATGATAGTCTCATTAGGGGGGGTGAGAGAGATGGGATTTAGTTAGAAGGAAAAAGGAGGGAGGTAGATATTCATTAGAATCATCATAGTCTATTGATATGCAAAAACTTTCCTTCTTAAATAAGAAAATAGTACTTAAAGCAAAAGCATTGCCTGCAAACATGGTGAGCACAAGATCATCTTATCTTGTTGTTCTTCTTATCTTCTTCTTTTTTCTTTTTATTTAATTTTCATAGTCTTGGTGTGAGCTTGTATTTGATTTTTGCTTAGGACCCTGAGATGCTTCATACATTGATTATGAACCTATAAGTCTATATAACCATATATGTTTAGCCTTTTGAGGGTAGAATGCCCAACATGAAAGGGCTAATGTGAACTATATTGTTATCATTTTTGGAAAATGGAAAATATATATGGAGAGAGGTAGAGAGCATGGCATAAACATATGTCACAGAATCTAATTTTGTTCACATGCGGTGTTGGTTGGAATAATTATTGTTCGGTTGGTAGAAATTATGCAAGATGGTGCTGAGCTATCACCTATGCCTCTCTTGATTATTGCATATGACTGAGATAGATTACCTACCACTATATGCCATAATCTTCATCATCCTTCTCTTACAGCTTATCCATATATGTGAATAAAGTGTATGTGAGATTGTTTTTCTTCCCTTCTTTTAAGAAAATGATTTTGTAAGCTCATGCGATGGGAGTGAAAATTTTCATTGGATGGTGGTGTGCATGGTCTTTATAGAAAATAATACCAGCTACAAGGCTAGTAGTTCAATTGTTGAATGTTTTGAATGTTTGTTTAGTAGTACAAGAGATTAGAAGTACTTAAATCATAGTGTTTTCCTCTCTTTAACTATTTCTCATGTACAAAAGAAAAATCAAAATAACATTTTTTAAATTGCTTTTTCTAACAACATTTTAAAATATTGCCTTTTCAAAGAACAATTTCAACTTCAATGCCAAGCAGGTTAGTATAAACATGACTTATCATGCATTTACAATCTTAACTCTTGAATTCAAAATGAAGAGTTTAAAGTTTATTAAACTATTTTAAAATTTTTTTAGAAAATGTGTGATTATATGCAGCGACGGAGTCATAAAATTTTTTTTATGGAGAGCTAAATTTTTTAGACCATAATTTATATCAAGGTGATATATATAATTAAGCCAATCTATTTATATTGAAAGAAAATTTTAAACTAAAATAAGAGAGCCAAATACAATATATAACTAAATTTTTATAATTTTAGACTCCGTTTGTTTCGGGAAAAATATTTTCCTTAAAAACATTTTTCATATTTTATGACGTTTGAAACGTTTTAGAAAATTAGTTAACGGAAAATATTTTCCTAATCAATAGAAAATTAAGTATTTTTTAAGGAAAATGACTTTTTCTTTTTAAAATGGGAAGTTTTTTTTCGAATTTTGACAAACTCATTATAATAAAAAAAAAATATAAATATAAATTTATTAATCCGTTGATCACCGATATTCACTACCGGCGATCATTAATGACCAATGCCAGCTATCGCTAGCCGTTGCCAACCACCGTCGGCTGCTGAGGATCACCAAATTTATCATTTTTATGTATTTTTTCTTATATTTAATAATAAAATTTTAAAATTACGAAATTATTATAAGTTTAAATATATTTATAGTCTTATAAATTGAAATTTTTAATATTATAATCAACAACATAAAATTAGTTCTTAGTCTCTCTTCCCTCCGTCATTGATTATATGTTGAAGAGTAAAATCTCAACCATTTATTTTGAATTCAACACTTGACATTTTGTAAACAACATATATCATATTTGCCTGATTTAAGAGCATTTTAATCCAATTTATTGCATTCCACATATAGACAAATAATGAACAATGAGCACTTTACTACAAAAGAAAATAATTAAAACATAATAACATCTCATGCTTTACTCATTCTCTCATCAACAGGAATCATAATAGTATTTACCTAATCTTCTGTACTTCTAAACAAATCACCACTATCACCTACTCTGCATTCTGCTTACTGTTTATCAATCTGCTGTCCAATGTTTAAGAGTGGTATTGAAAGGGCCAGGTGGGCAAATTTTAAGCTCAAGATTCAATTCTTGACACTTCCCTTCAAATGGGTTCTCCTGGTTTTTGGACCTGAACCCATCACTAACAATCTTCTCTTCTTTCACAACTGCACCAAGAGAAGAAGTACTAGAGGAGCTGTCAATGGCTAGCTCATTGGTTGGACTATGAGTTAAAGGATCAATCCCTCTGCTTAAAAGCTTTCTTCTTATATGTGTATTCCAATAGTTCTTGATCTCATTATCAGTTCTTCCTGGTAATCTACCTGCTATAAGAGACCACCTGGTAACAAAACTTTGTTAGCATTTTCCCTAAAACAACAATTTAGAGGAATTCATAGGTTTAGGAAAATCGAGCTTAGATCGGGTGTTTTGTCCCCCTAGCAAGATATGATCTGAACCGAACCCACTGACATTTAAGTCTCTAAAGGAGCCGAGTTTAGGAATTCTCTTTATATCGAACCCAACTCTACTCGTCTAAATAATAAATAATTTTAAATTAAATTTGTTTTATTATTGGATTTAATCTGGACAATACATCAAGCCCAATTGGTTAGGTTTGGCCAAGAGTTCTTGATTGAACCAAACTTAACTTGATTCACCTTATTTGGCTTAGAAAAATTTTGGACTTAGACATATAGATTCGATTGGTCAGTGGCCTGATTGAAAGTTTAAAAATCTGAGCACGAACCAAACCCGGTTCGAACCAACCAATGAACAAGTTGAACTGGCATAATAAATATTTAAAGCTTAATTAAGGTTAGTAGTCTTACTTGTTACCAAGGAGACGATGTAGTTGAATAATGAGTTCATCTTCTTCAACAGTGAAATTTCCACGCTTAAGATCAGGGCGAAGATAGTTAATCCATCGGAGACGACAACTTTTGCCACAGCGGAGAAGGCCAGCAGCTTTAGGGAGAGTTCTCCAGCAACCTTCACCATTAGCTTGAATATAAGAAATAAGTCTCTCATCTTCTTCTTTAGTCCATGCCCCTTTGTTGGTGTGAGCTTTCTCACAACATGGGGACCTGCCCATAGATATTATATAAATATTAATGGTTGTTGTTGATAGTACTACTGCACTGGTTTATGAGGTTATGAGATATGGAGTTTAATTTATAGTACAAATATGGATAATAATTCCTAGCACTAACTGTTTCTAGATGTTGGTTGGTGGAAGAAAAAGGGTTTAGAGGGTCCAGTTCTTGGTTACTTTATTAACTACGTACCCTCCCCCATTTCTTCCCTGTGTCTCTGTTGTCTGTTCATAAGTATGTGTAACTGTTGATATTTATTAATCATTTTTATTGATTCAGAATAATATTTATATTTAATATCACTTGATTCGGTTAATTACATTTTATTTTAAATTAATCAGTTTGGCTTAATCATTTTTTTTTTTTTTTCTGGGTTTTCAATATGAGTTTATTTTGCCCATCATATGGGAAAAAGTAGGTGTTACAAGTATTGACGGAGGGAGAGGGGGACCAGAAGGGGCTTTGGCCCCCTAACCTCTAAAATGTAATTTTTTTTTTTTTTTATAATTTTATTAAAATTTAGCTATCTATTGAATTTGACTTCCTTATTTTAGATGAAAAATTTTCCGTATCATAAAAAAATTGACCTAATTATATATAACAATTTAATGTAAATTATGATATAAAAATTTTGACTTCTTTTAAAAAAAATTTCCGACTTTGTCATTATTTGCAAGGATAAAGGATGACATGTTGTAGGATAATTGAAACCTAGATTCAACACAAACAAGTCACTGTCAAAAAAAATCTACAAGTTGATGGAAAGGAGGAAGAGTAGGTCTTAACTGTGCTTATTAGCTTAATAGATAAGCTTGTAATGAAGAAGTTAAGGTCAAACAATTTGAGAGGCAAGTTGTTGTGTGGAAAAGGACCTTTCAAAATTTTCTACATTAACTTCATTTTCATCCTCAAGATTCAAGAGCATATTCATGTTATATATAGTGTATATAATTTATTAGCATATATAACTACTATTGCATTAATGCATTTGAACCAATTTAATTAGAATCTTTAATTTATCAATTGAATGTTGACTTTGAAAATTAACCATCAAATTTATCCATGCTTCAAAATTATAACACACACACATACATCCCCCATCTTCCCCATGAGAAAATAAGATTTTGCAATAAAATGACTATTATTAAAGATTTTGTGAGTAAATTCTAAGTTTTAATTAATTAAGATAAATTTAATTTAATTAATTGATAATAAAAAAAAAGTCAAATAATTCATGAAGAATGCGCGCTTTGTGTGGCTTTTCTCTCCCGTCTCTCTAGGGTTTCTTGTCTCCTTTCATAGGTTTACAGCTGAGATTATTTTCCGGTGGCTACGGCTGCTAGAGGAGACACCTCCTTTTCTTCTATTTTTGCTTGTTTATTATTATCTCCTACCTCTTTTATGTACTTTGTTGCTTAAATAAGGAGGTTTCTCCCTCTTAAGGATTCGTTTTGCTGCCTGTTTTGTATGGGTATTTAAAGGTTACGTGTTGCTTGGGCTACGGTGGTTATGCCGTTTGGATCTACGGCTTTGTCCGGTCCTTCCACCAGATTTTCCAAGACTTTGTGTTGTTTAGGTGGGAGGGAGAAAAGACAGCTAGCAATGGCTTTGGAGACTCAAATCAAGCTATATTGCAATTTTCTTCTTTTTGTATGTTGAGATCCAAAGCCAGTGATAGAAGATTTACTCTTTTTTTTTCAGGTTATGATCGGTTTGTAGGAAGGGAGTTGGTTTATATCATTGGTCCACTGCTCCTGCGGTTGTTTTGCAGTAGAGGGCTAAATCTCAAAGTAATCAGTGCAAATTATTTTGGGTTGGCTCAGGTGCACCCCTTCTGATTATCTTGCCTTCTCCATTAATGGCGTCAACGGAGTTAATGGTGGTTGAGATAGTGCATTTTGGAAGGAAGATCTAGAGTCAAGGGCACATGCGTAATTAGACATTTATAGGCCAATGGGCCAATTGTATTTTGGGTTTTAAGCCAAAGTCAAAAAAACCCTTTTAAGCGATGTTTGTGTGTAGATTATAGGTTTATTATTGTTTATCCAAGCTGTGCTATTTTTATTATACTTAATTTCCTTGTACTGTTTTTAGGCTTTTAGCTCTTTTAATGCTGGATTTATTTTTTTTGAGGAAAAAAAAAAAAAAAAACTCATATACGTATGAGCGCACTCCACTTATTACTTTTTTGTAAGTCGATAAACTCACTTTTATTAATAAAGTGCTTCTAGGAATCCTATTTTTCAATCTGAATACAAACCTTAAGAAATTACTTGTTTGTAGATATAACCAACAGAATCATTTTAAATTTCAATTAATTCCTTTGGTGTTATTCAGCAATGCAAATGTATTTTAATAGCGTTTAACGAATGAACTTTTAGTTTAATGTTGTTGGAGTCTCTAGGACTATGAGATATCAAATTCAAGTTCTAGTTAAAAGGAAGTATATATGTATAAACTTTCGTTCTAGTTGTAATTTAAAAATTAAATTATTATGTATATAGATCAATTGATTCAACAATTAAAATCCAAAAACATTTCTTACATTTTGCATGACCAAACTCTTACATCCCCCTAGTTTTATGTACAAGGAATCCACTTATCCTCATTCCTCCCAAAGCTACTTTAATCCGGCCAAGAACATGCTAAGATGGCATCTCCATTGCTATTTGCCAATTTTTAATTTTTACTAGTAAAATTACTCTATTTTTATTTTTGTTTCAGTACTGTAATGGAGATTTAGTTAAATTCTTATAACCTATAAAAAAAAAATCCTTAGTATATATATATATATATATATATATATATATATATACTTCATTACCATGTTTGAAATTCTACCGAAATAGTGAATTAATGATTTTATTGATTAAATTGAAATTTAGTGGATTATTGACATCAAATATAATTTCAAAGATTACAGACAAATTAAATCTATTAAATAGGACAATTCAGAAAAAACAAAAATTGCACTCAATTACCATCAATCAATATTTAACAATGATGACTATTAAAACAAAATTCAAACTCAAGTTAATGTGACATATTCATTTATATCTCTAATGATGAAAAACTCCATCTATTAATAAGTGTTTAGTTTAATAGTATTAAAATCGTTTTCATAAAACACACACGAATATAAGTTTTTTTAAATAAATTCTCTTTAGGATCGAAACTTATTTTAATACTTTGATATTAATTTAAAATAAAAAAGAATTTTTTTATTATTTTGTGCGTTTTCAACAATGAAAGAATACATTTATATTATATTGCATGAAAACTCTCAGGAGGTCGTGTTTCTGCGTTTTGAAAATATTTTTTAATTAAAAACTCATGGAAACTTATCCGAAACGTTTCGGGTACGTTTTCGTAATTCGAAAAAAATTGAAGACTCATTTCCATAAATAGAAACTCGTTTCTAAGTTAAAAAAAAAAAAGTTAGTTCTCCCAAGTCAACTCCTAAATAAAAATATTCACTTCCGACTTTATTTTTTTTTATATATATAATTATTATTATTATTATTATTATTGTTATATTAATTATTATTATTTTTAGTGTATATATATATATATATATATATATATATATATACACTTAAAATTATTAAATATATATTTATAAATTATTATATCTCTATATTTTTTTTTATATTTACACATTTCCCCATGTTTCATGTCCTATATTTTTAGAAATCACCGTTTTCACATTTTCGTTTCCCTGTTTTCTCGTTTTTCGTTTTCGTTTTCGTGCAGCATAGCATTTATATATACAAAAATTGAAAGTCCAATTAGAGTCTATAATCAAATATACAAATATATTTTTAAAAAAAATAGCACTTTAGTTTTAAACAGTATATTCATGCCGATGTATTTTATGATATAATAATTAATATCTTATAATAAATATATTTCTTTTAAATAATTGTATTAATATATGCATGTATTATCCCTGTCAGTAATTCATATATATATATATTCTTAGGTTCCTATATAAACCATCAAAAAAAACCTCTAAAATAGGGATGAGGAGTGAATGCAAAAAATATAGGGATAACATATAGTACATTTTGGCAAAAAAATGTACTATATGTTAATATGTTATAACATATTTTTATTGTTCTATCCAACCAACCATTCATTAACAAATTATTTATGATTGGTTCATATGTTGAACTATTTATATACCAATTAGCCTTTGGTTTTGTGGTACTGAAGTCGTCTCTAAAATTGAAAGATTTCGAATTTCAAATTTTAATTGAAGTTAAATTTATAAAATAAATAAATATATATATATATATATATATATATATATATATATATATATATATATACATTTAATTTGAAATCTATAAATAAAAGGAATGATAAAAAAAAATAGAAGTATTTGAATAAAAAAGAAAAATATAAAAATTCTCTAAAAATTCTATTACTCTTTTATATTAAGGCAAATGTTCAATTATTGAATTATTGATCTAATATTTCAGTTCAAACAGGGATGTGAATATAAGAATTTAATCCCTCAAGAAAAAAATTCTAATTTATTATTATTATTATGAAAGGAATTAGAAATTATAGGATTGATATGGCACATATTACCTATTTAGCCATATACTTTTTTATAGTTTTACATTTTTGTCTTTAGTGAATTATAATACACATTACAAAATCACAAGCTTAATAAAAAATTCCTATAACAAAATATTTACCAACAAACAAAGAGGTATAAAAATGAAAAAGAAACACTAAAATTCTAAATAAACTATAAAATTTTAAATAATGCATTTTCAAACATAGATTTGAAATGTTGGCAACTTCAAAAACTTCATTTTCAATTCAAGAAATTTGATAATACTTAAATTAAATTCTATTAAAACTGATGGACAGCACACCAGGACATAATCCAGCGGTAAGTGCATTTTTCTATGGCTAAAAGATTTAAGATTGATTTCCTCTTTTCAATGCTAAAAAAAAAAATAAACAAACTGATGAGTAGAATTTAAAAATAAATATTAAAAATAACTTTAGATTATGAAAAATTTGTGAATGGCTTTATAATTTAAAATGAATTCTATGTCATCTCAAAAAAAAAATAATAAAATGAATTCTAGATAGTGAAATATAAGATACCAAACACAATATAAAAAAAATACAAATGAAATTTTTATGAAATTTCAATTACTATTTAAACAAAACGATAGACATAAAATACAAATATACTAAACTATAAGGGTCGAAACACAAATACATGTTCTCTAATATCCCAACAAATCAGTAAATTATTAAGGAAGTCCACACAACGGCTACTAAGTGAAACGGTAACCTCAACGGTCGAAAATTTTTCAAAATTCTCTCTCTACTGATAGAAACCTCTCTAAAACTCACAACTTTCCTTCGTATTTCTCTGTCTTCTTCTTCTCCTACCTCTCTCACAGAGGTTTCACTGCTCATTATCAATCTATTCTATACTCGTTCTCTGCATTGGCAAAAAAGAAGACGAGAAGAGAAGAGAAGAGAAAGGGTCTTTCTTTGTTTTTTCAAGTATGTTGCACGATATGTGGAATGCTCCTCCTGGTTTCAGACCCACTAAATCTGCTCCCACTTCACCAGCAAAGCCTCTTGGGGTCTCTAGAACTCGCTCTGACTCCTTTCATGCCATTCACAAAGTTCCTGTGGGTGATACTCCTTATGTTAGAGCAAAAAATGTTCAGGTAAGAAAGCGATTCTTCTGGGTTTTTAACTTGAAATTGGAGCAAATTTTGTGTTTTGTTGTTATTAATAATTGATGTTTTTTTCTTGATGGGTTTTGTTTATTTTGTTGTTTTGTTTGATTAGTTGGTAGATAAAGATCCAGAGAAAGCGATTCCTCTGTTTTGGGCAGCCATAAATGCTGGGGATAGAGTTGATAGTGCTTTGAAAGATATGGCCATTGTTATGAAACAACAAAATCGGGCTGAGGAAGCTATTGAAGCTATCAAATCGTTAAGAAGTCGATGTTCAGATCAAGCCCAAGAATCCCTTGACAATATTCTTTTGGATCTTTACAAGGTTTGTCAAGAATTAATTGCCATTTCTTAATGTATTCACTGGTTATTCAATTGGATACTTGATTTTCATGTTCTAACATGTTTTACAGAGATGTGGGAGATTGGATGACCAAATAGCATTGTTGAAACGCAAGCTTTATTTGATTCAACAAGGGCTTGCTTTCAATGGGAAACGCACAAAAACTGCCCGGTCTCAAGGCAAGAAATTTCAAGTCTCCGTGGAACAAGAAGCAACTCGATTACTTGTAAGAAATGTTACCTCCTCCGTTTTCAATCAATCTATGAATGATGAAGTATTGAATTTGTGAACTTGGATTTGGTTTAATTGCTTGTTTCAGGGGAACTTAGGATGGGCATTGATGCAGCAGAATAACTATGTTGAAGCAGAGGATGCCTATCGACGAGCACTTTCAATTGCGCCTGATAACAACAAGATGTGCAATCTTGGTATATGCTTGATGAAACAGGGGAGGATTACAGAGGCAAAAGAGACATTGCGACGAGTGAAACCAGCAGTTGCAGATGGACCAAGAGGTGTAGATTCCCATCTCAAAGCCTATGAAAGAGCACAGCAAATGCTCAAGGATCTTGAATCTGAGATGATGAACAAGGGAGGAGACAGAGTAGAACAGAGCAGGCTTTTCGACGCCTTTCTTGGTTCTTCGTCCATTTGGCAACCTCAACCTTGCAAGGATCATACAATACCAACAGCAAATGCAAGCAAAATACATGATGATTTCGCCGATGAGAACATGGATTCAAATATAGTATCAAACCAGACTATGCTTCTTCAGCAGAAAAGCATCAAACAGTTGTTTGCTCCTTTTGGAAACTCACTGAATGTAGATGCACCCCCATTTTATTCTTCAAAATTGGTTAAGGAGCCAATTGGAAATCAACTCCATGAGACCCTTAAGAGAACAAGATCAGGAAATGCAGCAAATTCAAAGAGAGGGGACGAAATGGGTGTGTTAAATGTGCCATTAACAGAGCTCGAGAAACCAGAAACCAAGTCAAGAAGGCTATCTGATGAAACAGAGGAGAAATTATCTGAATTATTGCCAGACAACAAAGACTTTGAGAATGCCATTCTTGCAGCGGTTTTGGGTCCAGACACAAATGAAGCAAAGCTATTTGAAACTGGCAACAACAACAACAACAACAATAACAATGGTGGGATCTTTCAAACGAAGATCGAAAAGAGGCTAAAGGTTTTCCAAGACATTACTCTGTCTCTCAGCCCAAAAGCCTGACTGAAATTAGCCTAATAATTAATTAATTAATTACCTTTTTAACTAATATTAATCCTTATTAAGAGTTATAAATTCTAGGATGGAGATGAACTTGTTCTCCTTGACCCCTAGTACACTAGCTTTATTGTTTCCATTTATTTATTGTAAGCCTCTTGAATAAGGCATATATTTTTAACTTGGGAATAATTCAATGTCTCATTTCTATGTTCTGAAATTTCTCCTTTCTATATTTGCAATTTCCTTTTCATCATACATTGCTAGTCATGACCTTTATTATTATGATTAAGAACTACAAGTTCAATGAGAGAATCAATCCCAAACTTTCCAGTAATTGTTACAATTTCTGATTTCAAATAAGGACTTCTAAAAAACTCTAAAGTCCAAATATTAACTTCATTTCACTCTTCTTTGAACTTCATAGTAGTAACTAAATATTACCACAGCTGCAGCTACAGCAACTCCCACAGCACTCTGTGCTAGTAATGTACTGTACTTTGCAATTGCTTTAAAAGAAGAAGGGGTGAAGCCTAGCTCTGATAGTTTCTTATGCGAAACCGCATAATCTGCAAAGAATACATCCTCATCCTGCCATATTAACAAGAATTTTCCAATTTCACATTACAAACTAATAATGTTTTCCTTCCAAAACAATTTCATGATACATTTGGACTCGAGTTCTAGTTAAAGCCAAATTAACGAGAAAAAAAAATCGTAATGTAATGTAATGAAATGAAATGAATTTCTAGTGCACATTCATTACCTTTGCATATAGCTCAACGTAGGGGCGGAACTTAGGATCTTCCATTAAAGCCTTATCTGTGGGGAGTTTTAACAATCCTTCAGAATTCCCTTTCAATAGTTCCCTGATTTGAGTTCAGATTGAGAATGAGTACATACAATTTTCATATATTTAGACTAGGGAGGTCATATTGACACTCCCCAAATGGTTTTTAACACTTCTCCTTCTTATTTTATAATTTAAATCGACTAACCTACACTTATTGATTTTGAAAAGTTAATCCACCTTTATTTTTCTTAAAATATCATGCTTACCTTTTATAAATTGTCAAGAAAAAACTTCTAATAAAAACATTTTAAGGCTAAAATTAAAAAATATTTATAAATTACCATTTCCACCAATAACATTTTTTTTCATATATTTTATTTAATTATTTTACATATCATATACCAATATAATTATTATCTCGTTAAAAAAGTAATTGATTGTAACTTCAAAATAATTATTAAATTCTTCATTGTTAATAAGAATTTTTTGTTTATTAATCCAATCAATCAATATTTTTTTCATTGCTAACAAATATAATATTTTCTCTTTCTATCAATAATCTCAAGAATTTCAAATCAAACTCATACAATTAATTATACAAAACTATAGAAAATAACTAAAATTTCAATATATTTATAATATTTTTCAAATATTAAATTAATAACAACTCAAAATAAAAATAATTTCTGAACCATCTAGCTATATTAAAACTATAAAATTTTCAAATTTCATATCCAATATTAAAATAAAAAATTTATTTTTCAGATCGAATTCATATTTTTTTTAAAATTTTTTTTAGTAGTTTTTTCATTCATATTAATAATAGTAATCACATCTTTTGAAATTCTTCAAAATTAAAACATTTATCTCCTACAAATATCCTCATGCAACATTGTATTTTCAAATGATTCAACATATTTATTACAACTCTATATATAATGAAAGTATATTTAAATTATTAAAATGTGTAATTTTTTTTTTCTTTTGAGGGAGAATATTTTTTTTTTTAGAATTAATAAAAGGCAAGCATTGTATTTTAAGGAAAATAAAAATAAATTGATTTTTTCAAATTAATAAGATATATTAATTTTTCTAAATTAATAAAGATAGAATAGTCAATATCGCCTTCCTTCGTACTAAGTTTAAAGCCATGTAATTGTATGTATTAGTAGGTTTCATACTTGAAGTATGAGTTATCAAACTTCAAAGGCTCCTTTGTCCAAGCACCATCAAAGCCTGATCTTTCTTTATGTGCCTTTCCCTGTAAAACCAAGGGAAAACATCATCTTCAAGTTTTGTTTAAAAGCAAGAACTAAAATTTCTATCATAATTCAATTCAAAATCTCTAAAAAACCAAAAAAAAAAAAAAAAAAAAATACCAATGTGTGACCACCAGAAAGTGCTACAATGTCCTTGTCTGATAGACCCATACGATAAAATACATCCCTTAGATGCGATGCACCTGCAATCAATAAGATTATATTTTTCAATAAAATGGACAAATTAATTCATGTTCTATACTAAAACCTTTTCAAAAAACTGCGAGATTGTGAGTTCAAAACAAACCTTTTTTGGCATCAGGAAGACGACCCTCTTCAGGAGATTCTGTTGAATCCTGATAGAAAAAAAAAAAAATTAAAGTAGAAATTTGTTAAAAATGAATTATTGGGTGATGCAGAGTTCTTCAATGAAAATACCTTTCTTCCTGGAACAAAATCAATAGTAGGACCTCCAGTGACCTCAACTGCAACAACCCCAGCAAGCTAAAAATTCAAAACAATAAAGAAAATAAGTTAAAAATTAAATCTTTAGCTTGGAAATTGTTCACTAGCAATAATTATACAATCACCTGGTAAAGGTCAGCATATGTAATTTTTGGGTGTTTGGCCTTGATTTCCTCTGTAATGAGAAAAAAAGGAAACAGATTATAAGAAACAGCCCAAAAAAAAAAATACAAGAACAGGGGAAAAAAAAGAACTAAAAGGGCTCACCACATAAATCAATGGCGATTTTAAGACCATTATTAGCTTCATGTTTGTACTCTTTCTCATTTCTGATGGAACCATTAGGCCCTCCTGTTTTTGTTTTCGCATCATAAGTTCCTGCATCATGCCACCTGCAATCGAATAATAAAGAAGCATTTCCATTAACAATTTTTTAAAATTAAAAAGAAAAGCAGAGGAAGCAAAAGAAAACAGAGGAAATTGGCAATTTACGCTAAGCGAAGCATGAGAGGAGCGCAGTTTTTGCTGGAAATGAGAGCGCGAAGGTCTCTACGAGCCTTCTCTATTTCTTTCAAGTACTCTGCATTCACAAATGGAGCTGCCATTTGTGTAATTAGAAAAGAGAAAAACAGAGTATCCCTGGATGATCAAGATCAAAAAGAAAAAGAAAAAGAAACAGAAACAGAAACAGAGATGGAATAAAAAGGTTTTTGGTTTGAATTATTATATATGAAATTTGAGAAAAAAGAGAGAAATTCAAGAATACATATTGGATCTAAAGAGGAGGTATTGATTGGAAAGACAAAGCAAAGAATTGGGTTTCCTGTGCAGAGAAGGAAGGTAGACTTTTCATGGAGATGTTACAATGCTACTACTAAAATTGTTTGCAAATATAAGTGAAGATGTTTCATGAAGCTGTATTCATTGAGCGCGTGGATGACACATACTTTTTCTCCATAAATTATTAAAAAAATACTTGAGATCTTTCGGTTTTCAAATCCATTGTAATATTACTAAGGAGGTTGTATTCAATTAAAATTTTTATAAATTTTTTTTAAGTGAATGACTTTTGTAGAGTTCATGGATTTTTAATGACTTATGTGGAGTTTATAAAATTATGAATGACTTTTAAAAACTTTATTTTAAAAAAAAATTATAGACATTGATAGACATTTATAGATATTAATAGACTTTCATTGATTTTTAATATTTATTAAATAACTAATTAATAAGATTTTTTTTTAGCTACAAAGGAAGGGAAATACCATGAAAAACATAAGAACACTCAACTGCCATTAACTCTTATATACATAGAAACTTTCATTGGCTAGCTCACACCTACTTTGTCACTTTGCAAAATAGATAAAATCCCATCAGAATAATCATTCTAAATATTCACCTCTTGAATATGATTTAAAGCTATAGATACTAAAAAATTTGTTATTTGATTGCATTATCTGAATATGTGATTATAAATCACATTATAATAATTTTTATTTTTATATTATTTAACTTCTTAATATTAATAAAATATTATTGACATTAAGAAATTCAAATAACAAAAATTAAGATGTGAGGTTTGCAATGAAACAAATCTTTTATCGCAATTATAAAAAAATAAAACCATATTAATAATTATCCAAAAAAATAAATACACGGCATATGATTAGTCAATTAAATAATTAATTTAAAATTTATATGATAATTCTATATAATTTTTTATGTATATAAATTATATATTCTATTTAAAAGAAGAAAAAAAAATAGAACATTTTAAACTTTTTTAAAAATTATGTTTATATTTAAACTATTTGTAAGGTTAATTTAATTAATAATTAATTGTGTTTAGGTATCCACCCGTTAATATATTTCTATCAACTATATGTTTATATGTTGTGTGTTAGTTTTTTTTTTCTTTTTTTGAAGGTTATGAAATATTTTATTTTATTTTTTGTATGTGGTTTTAAAAAAAAGTCGGCTGAAATCTTGAGAAGAAGTGAAAGAGAATTGTGGAGATTTTTTATTCATACAATACATAAAAAGTCAATAAAAGTATACAAAAGTCTATTATTTATAAAAGTTAATGACTTTTTGAATACCAGTTAACTTTTATAAACTTTATAAAAGTTGTAATTGAATACCTCCTTATTTTTATAGACTTTTTTAAAGTTTTTAAAAGTCATTATTGAATATCTCTTGACTTTTATAGAGTTTTTAAAAGTCATTCTTAAATACCTCATGACTTTTAAGTCCGTAAAAGTCTTTAATTTTCTTAATCCAATACATCTATGTAAGTGTCATTCCATTTAGGACAGTATTGTTTTTTGTCCAACAAGTTTGATTATAATATAACTGTAAGCAATATTATAAATTAGGATAAAATCATTAAAATTATAATACAATTATAAACTATTGCAAAATTCAAGATAAATGAATCCATTAGACCTTTCATATATGAGGTAAAAATTTATAAAGTTAAAAAATTAATAAGATGTACATTTAGTATGAAGTAATAAAAGTTTAACAATTATTTTTCAACGTAAAACATTGGGTTAAATAATAGATGTATGAATTTGTATTTATACACTTTCTTTTTATAATGATAAATTTATTAAACTTAGGAAAATGACTTATTATTTTAAAAGAGACAACCATTTCCCTTAAACATAATATTATGCATTACTAAAACTATAATGAAGATAAATTGAGAGGAAAGAAAAAGAGTGGAGGAGAAAATCATTATTTATCTTATTTAGCATCTTAATTTTTTAAAAAAGGGAAATGAAAAATAAATTTAATTATTTTCCTCCGTTCTTTTTTTAGAGTTGAAATTCATTAGTCATTACACCCTTAATAATATAGATGTTTGTAGTTTTATAACTACAAAACCCTTTCAATTTCAAAAAAAAAAAAAAACCTTTCATTCAAATAAAATTGTATTATTTCTCTTTCTTTCCCTTTATTATTAATTTTTAATTTCCTAAAGATAATAAGTTAAATATTTTATCAATTCCCTCCACTCTCTTTTAAAAAACACATCTTATTCTCATTCTCATTTTATGTCCATAAGTAGTGTAATAAACTATTACGCCAAACAAACGAAGCCCAACAAATAAAAAATAAAATTTTTCAATCATATATATATATATATATATATATATATTAAGTTTAGAGCAAGAGAATGTAAATATAAATTTTTTCCACTTCACAAAATTTGAATAATTAAGTTTAATTGACTTGAAGAATTAGAAACCAATTAAGTGCTATATGATAATGTAAGTAAAGAAAAATTAATTAATTAATTTAATAACTTTTTAAATTTAATAATATATAATATTAATTAAATATATTTAATTATGTATAATTAATTGCATGAACTTTATTATATGTGTGTTCGTACATTAATATATATATGAATTTTTTTTTAAATTATATGTAATAAATATTAATTTTTTATACTAATAATAACAAACTTTATTGTCATTTTGGTTTTTTTATGCAATTTTTTAAAAATATATATATTTTTATCATATAATTTTTCTACGAATAATATATATTCATAAAATTTATTATTATATATTATTCTTTAGATAATAATAAAAAAATAAAATTTATAAAATAAAAAATTAATTTTATATAATTTTACAAACGTAAGCCATGATATCAACTATCATATAAAGTTTTGAATGGATGTAGTCATGTAGATGGATCATTCCATTATTCTGGTGCTTTTTCCCCCTTGGACCGGCTGGTCTTCAATTACCCAAACACCGTTTCAAACTTTTGTTTTTTTTTAATTTAACTTTATGAATGAAACAATTACTTGTTACTTATGCATTATATTTCATTTTTAATTTAAAATTTGTGTTTTTTATTAAATAAATATAAACATTTATAATCTATAATCTATATAAATGTACGAATATAGAGAACATATTAATAGACAAAAACGTCATTAATTATTATTATTAATTTCTAAATTATCCCACTAAAATTTTTCTTATCTATAAACTAATTTCGTGCAATTATACATATTGAGGGTAAATAGTTTCAAAAATTACCAAATTTTAGTGACCTTTTCGATGTGATTAAAAATAATTTTTTTTTTACCGAAAAATACCTAAACTTTTAAAATCTTTTCACTAGGAGGTCACTAGCTAGAATTTCAATCGGAAATGATTACATTAACTGCTATGTAAGCATTTCTAGTTGACTTACCCATGTAAGCATGCCATTATGATTGTCGCATCCCTCAAATGCCCTATTTTAAAAAATTAAAAAAATAAAAAATACTCCACTTCAAAAATAAAAAATCATATCAAAACTCCTTAACTATTATTCTCTCTTCCATCAAAAATCAAACTTCAAAATAATCAGTATTTCATAAGCAAAGTTATTAATTTTCATATCAAAACAACTGGTAAATTAGTTAAATTGCATGAACTCAAAAAACAAAATTAAGAAATATTAATAGAAAATTATGAAAAAAAAATAACAAAATAAAAATAAATTTCTTTGTATCCATCAAACAAAACAATATCAATTTCTTTATACCCATCAATGGTTAATCTCTTCCTTAACCAAGCCAATTGTTCTTTCGAACTTAGACCCAAAAAATCTCTCTCCAATTTTCCAAAATACAAAATTCAAATAAAAACTCAAATCTCCATGAAAACTTTACTGCACTAGCAGATTTGTAAGTAAAAAGAGTACTCACAGCAGCCTTCTTCCTCTCAACACCAACACCAGTTTAAACTCGGCGAGATACTTGTGGTAATTACCCTTCATCTTCAAATAAAATAGCTTAGAATCTCCTAAAGAGGTAGAAGGAATCAATCTCGTGTCAAGCAATTTCAAGATCCCGTCATAGATCGAGGAAAGCTCATTCTTGATTTTGGCCGACCCCATCACAGATTAAGGAAAGCTCAGACTCGATCTTTGTCATATAGTCACAAATCGTTGAGATGTGGCCTTCGTTGCCATGACTCTCTTCTTTCTGCTTGATGGAGGAAATAAGAAGGTTACGATGAAAGCTCAAGCATGTCGAACTCCGATGACGTTCTTGTAAGCAACAGAAAGAAGGTTACGCTCATCGACAGAAAGCTCCTCGTTGTCGACTGAGGCTGAGACATTTTTCATAAACTCCACCATCTCCTTGTATCACTCAACCTACTCAGGGAGTTTGGAGCCGAAGGTGCTACCGCCATTGTTGAAATAAAAAGAAGAAATATCTACAAAAAGCAAAAGTT
Organism: Vernicia montana; assembly: GCA_949750685.1. Lineage (NCBI taxonomy): Eukaryota > Viridiplantae > Streptophyta > Magnoliopsida > Malpighiales > Euphorbiaceae > Vernicia > Vernicia montana. The sequence continues at coordinate 596 of CATKHJ010437920.1, read as the reverse complement.
TTATTTTTTCCCAACTGTTGCTTATTTCTCAGTGGCTTGACGTGGGATATTTCTCAGTTTTATTTTAAAATGGGGCATTTGAGGGATGTGGCAATCATACATGACATGCTGACGTTGATAAGTCAGCTAGAAATGCTTACATGGCAGTTCACATAAATCATTTCCGGCTGAAATTCCAGCTAGTGACCTCTTAGTAAAAAGATTTTGAAAGTTTAGGTATTTCCCGGCAAAAAAAATTATTTTGTGACCATATCGAAAAAATCACTAAAGTTTAGTGATTTTTGGAGCTATTTACCCTACATATTGATAGACAAATATATTTATTTATTATAAAAAAATTAAAATTTATTTACTCTTATAAAAGTAATTTTATTAATAAGTTATAGGTATTTATCAAAATTTCAAGTTAATAATTCTAATATTTCAAGTCAATAAATTATACAAAATTAAGAAAATTTCAAATCAATAATTTTTAGATATTATATGTTACAATTTATTATTATTATTATTCACAACAACAACAACAACAACAACAACAACAACAACAACAACAACAACAACAACAATAATAATAATAATAATAATAATAATAATAA
>CATKHJ010437456.1:0-11956 GCA_949750685.1 Vernicia montana | reverse complement strand
AGCTGTTCTTTGAATTTTGAGGTATCTTTGGGGTACAGTCTTTAAGAGTCTTTTACTTCCATCCACCTCTTCCTTGGAGCTGCGTGCATACTCTGATGCTGATCATGGCAGTGATCCCACAGATCGCAAGTCTGTTACTGGTTTCTGTATCTTTTTGGGCGATTCTCTCATTTCTTGGAAGAGCAATAAACAATATGTTGTTTCTCAATCTTCCACTGAAGCAGAATATCGTGCTATGGCATCTACTACTAAGGAGATTGTTTGGTTACGTTGGTTACTTGCAGATATGGGAGTTTCTCTTTCTCATCCCACTCCTATGTATTATGACAACAAGAGTTCTATTCAGATTACTCACAACTCGGTCTTTCATGAACGAACTAAGCACATTGAGATCGATTGTCACCTTACTCGTCATCATCTCAAGCATGGCACCATTACTTTGCCCTTTGTTTCTTCTTCTTTGCAGATTGCATATTTGTTTACCAAGTCACATTCTATTTCTCGTTTTCATTTTCTTGTTGGCAAACTCTCGATGCTTGTAGCTGCCGCATCATGAGTTTGAGGGGAGATGTTAATAAATATAGTGTTATTTTATTTTATTGTTTATTAAGCGTAGAATAGTTTTTTCAATTTCTTTGGTTTAGCCTATATATAGTCCTTTTATATTTAGGTTAAATCATTCTTTTTGTATTCATTCTTTATCATACATTATCAATGAAACTATAGCCTCCTGTTTTCTGATTTCGTATTTCTGTTTTATCTCTTGGAATTGTTTAATAGTGATTATTAGCAGTTTTCCTTAGCTCATATGTTAATTTTTTTTGTGAGTTTCAATACTGACTTTTTTTAAAATATTTTTTTATTTGCATTTTTTATTAGCTAATTATCAGCTAACAAATTGATTAAGAAGTATTTTTTATTTGCTTCTTTTGAAAATAATTATTCTTATTCTTTTCAATTTTTGTAGGATGAGTTGGAGAGGAGGAAAATGCTAAGGGAGATGACGAAATGGAAGGAGTAAAGTCCAATACTTGCCACGAATGTGGTGCCAGTTTCAAAAAGCCTGCATATCTCAAACAACACATGCAAAGTCATTCCCTTGAAGAAGAAGAATCGAAGAACCAAATTGAACCGAATGCATCAAAAGAACCGAAGCACTGATTTGTCTCGAACCGAAATTCTAGTATAGTACAATATAGTTCCCAGACACATTCGGTTTGATTCCAGTTCTCAAATTTTTAAGAACTAAAATTTTTTGTTCAGTTCGATTCTTTTTACAAAATTGACTTGTACAAACTAGAGCTCAACCCTACCCAATAATATCCTTTGTCGACTGAAAAGGGGAAAAAAAACTTTATGGTGATATATATATATATAAATGATAAAAATGGTTTAATTTTTTAATTTAAAATTTATAATAAATACAATCAATTACAACTTTTAAACAATTTTATAATTTATAAATTTTAACATTTATATTATTGAATGCTTTAAAGTTAAAATTTAATTTTAGGTTTTAGAGAGAAAAACTCATCATTCTCTCTAAAAAAAACTCTTTTTTTTTTCTTGGGCCACCGTCGGTCTAAAAAAGACTAACAGTGAACCATTCTATTTTTCACTCTACTTAATTTTTTATTCAATAAAGTTTAGATTTATTCTTATTTTGAACAAATATGATTTTCTTTTATATTTATTTCTCTTTTGGTGGTTTATATTTTTATTTTTTTTTATACCTTTTATGGTGTATCTTTCTTTTTCTTTCTTTATCCCCTTTATGGTGAATTTTGGTTTTTTATTTAATCGATAGTTCAATCAAAATTGCAAACTTTACTTTTGGCATCGAATTTACATTTTTTGATGTACAAATCGAACTCACAAAAATATTATTAGAAGAATTGAAAAATGACTATTATTTACCGTTGAGCACGATCCGATCTTTCAAGCCGAGATTGTTGTCGTCACTATTTGTATTCTTGGTTTATTTTTATATGACTTTTAAAGAATTATAATATTATAAGTTATTATAATTTTATATTGTTTTATTTTACCAATAAATGAAATATTTAGTTTCATTTAAAAAAATTAAAATTTAATTTTTAAAATGTCAATGTTATTAACCACCACTTTTACTTTTCTCTTGAAAAAAAAAGAAGAAAAAGAAGAAAGACTTAATATACAAATTTAGTTATGGGCTATTATAATATACAAATGATGTTATTAACCATCATTGTTAATATAATTTATGTTTAATTGCAGTTAAAAATAATATTATAATTATGGCTGCGTGTATTTCTTCTGGAGGTGTTGAAATGGTGAAATTACAGAATATTTATGTTTAATGGACATTATAAAATAGTATATCCTTATCTCTCACAAATAAAGAGAATCTCTACAAGTTTAATTAATATATTTCAAAGGTAAATGATATCTAAAATATCAAATTTTAGTGATATTTTCAATATAATCATTAAAAAAATATATTAGTGAATACTTAAATTTTTATTTTTTTGGTGAATAATTAAAATTTTATTCTTTTTAATCAGAGGTCACTTGGAAATTTCCCGCTAAAAATTTTATTGGAGTAGGTGATATGATATGACATGTCACTCTAACCATCTGACTCAGCATGCCACTTCATATTTATTTCAGATGAATTTTAGTGGTCACATTAAAAAAATCTCAAAGTTTAGTGATTTTTGTAGTTATTTATATTTTTTGCATTTTGATTCTTTTAATTAATTTTTCCATTCAAAACATTCTTTTAATTATTTTTTAATCAAAATATATTTTTAATTCTTTTGAGTGAAAATATTCTTCTAATTTAAACTTTATAAAAATTAAATAAATTTTAAATAAGAAGAATATTTTTACTTGAAATAATTAAAAGAATATTTTGATAAAAAAAGAAAAAAAAAATAAAAGAATATCAGTGAACATAATTAAAAGAATATTTTAAATGGAATTTTTTTTTTTAAAGAATCAAAAGGCAAAAAATATAAACGATCTCAAAAATCACTAAATTTTGAGAGTTTTTTTTTAATGTGGTCACTAAAATTTATTTGACGTGAATTTGAAGTGCGTGCTGAGTTAGATGGCTTGCATGACATGTTATAACATATCAACACTTTGATGAAATTTTGACTTAAATTTGATTAGTGACATTAGATTGAAAAAAAATAATAATAAATATTTACCAAAAAAAATTTTCTTTAGTAATCATATTGAAAAAATATCAAAATGCAGTGATTTTTTGTATCATTTACCCTATGTTTCACTTGATTCTTTGTAAAATATTGTCTATTTTTATGTCAACAAAGTAATATTAAATAATTTTTAGTTTGAATTCCCACTTCTGCTTTGCATATTCTCAAAGTCCTTTATAATTGAGTTTTGAGTCAATGATATTAGAATAATTTCTTGTAAATTCGAATATTAATCAACGTTTAATTAATAAAAAAAATCTCAAACCATTTTCCATAAAAATTTTATTATGCTGAGCCACTAAATTTGTTGAATAATCAGATTGGGCCCAATTATACCAACCTGAGAGTTTAGGTTTAATTTATTTCGAAATGTCAAGCCTTGTTCATTGACCCATCCTGGCCCAATTATATACTGTTACAATAAAAAAAAATAATATGTTATAATATATAATATAATGTTAAAGAATTTTTCTCAAGTTTCTTCTCTGTTAAATTCTACAACTTGAAAAACATCCTGGAAATTGCTAGTCACAATGATCTCTCAATATAATTGCAAATTGCTAACATAAACATTGATAATGTTTGATCTGTGTTTGTATATTTGTATATCAAATTGTATTTTATTAATCACATATGAAAGTCACAATTCCATCAAAATGGAAAATGAAAAAAAGCTCATTCGGTTCGCAGAATGGAATAAAAAACAATTAGAATAGGTACTCCATAGAATGAAATAGCTATTTTTCGCTTTTTATAAAATTCATTCATACTTTATAAATTTGGAAAATATAATATAATAAATTATTAATATATATTTAAAACTTCAATGAGAAATTGTAATTATAAATTTGTAATAATTACTCTACGCATAATAACTATTTTATTCTAATCTTATTTCATGCTATTCCATGAACCAAACAAACAAGCCTATAAGCCAAATATGATTTTCTATTCTTTGTTGATGGTTTCATACTTCTTCTCATTAAAGAAAAGAAAGAAAAATGGTAAAGAAAGGAATAAAAAAGAATGCTATAAGTTATTAAGTGTGAAACTTACGTGCAGGCAGCCATATCATTTACAATTACATAATGAATTTCTCTTAGATGAAAATGTCTGTCTGCTTTGATTGAGCTTTGAGGTCTTTCAACTTCTTCAGTATGTTGGTGAAGTAATCCTGTAAATATTTATCCAGTGTGACTATATCTTTTGAGTCCACGCCAAGGAGGTTATATGTTTCGGTCATAGGAACAGAGAAAACAGTATCACTTGTTAGAACCTGTAAATGCCACACCCAAGAAATTAGTGCTTCGGCTAATGCATAAATAACATAAATTGCAATATATTGCTAATATATATGCATAAACTATTGCAAATAGCAGCTTTTAGGTAACAAATAAGAATTTTTTTAAACAACGAATAATAGCTACTTGTTATTTGGTTAATGTGGACTTAAATCTAGTTTTGAAAATAGCTCATATTTGAAATTTTTTTCTAAAACCAATTACAGGCTCATAAAAATAAAATTGCAAGTAGTTATTTTCCATTAGTTCAAAAAGATTTCTCTTTATTTTTGGTCCGAAAGATGTTATTTGCAGTAGCAATGCCAAACTAACCCTTAGTGCATGAGACAGTAAATTAGCTTATTTTCAATATGCTTCATGCAACATGGCAATAAAGTTTATAGGTGCATAAATTTATTACCTCTGAAAATGCCAATCTATCAGCAACATCATTTGTCCACTCAAAAAACCGAGTCAGCTGACGGGTGAATCTTAAGATTGAAACTGGAACAGTAGTAACATTTGCATCCTGCCCTGCTAGCCTTTCACACAATGTGATGACCTAAAGCCAAGACAGCATGATTAGCATACAAGAAACAGAATGCATCATTCGCTTTGGCGCAGTGGAAATGAAAATTCACATCATTACATGAGAAAAAAACCTAGAGCTCAGAACGGCCGCCTAATCACATTAGTTAAAATGGCTAGCAGATTATACGCAAGCTGATAAAAGGATATTCAGAGATCATTTTTAGAAAGCAAAGTAAAGCAAAAACTATCTGCTTTAGTGACAGCCTGAAACGGTTTCCAAATTGACAACAAAGCAGGTAGTAATATAAAAAAAGTTTAGCAGAACAATATTGATATATGCTGTAACAATACTTTTGTTTAATAGTTTACCTCTTGGCTTGTCCACGCTCGAGGACCAGCAAAAGTAAGAAGCTTCCCGTTAATGCTTTCATTCCGCAATGCTATAAATGTCAATCGAGCTATATCCTAAATATGAAATGCAGAAATGTGCTTAATTAGAAAGCAAATATTATAGAAATATTATGATTTAGCTGTTTCCACAAAAACTAATCACAGAAGCTATCACAAAAATAGAACCTGGGTGTCCATGTAAGCAATTCTTGTGGGGGCATCCGTTCCCCAAACAGATTTTTCTTCTAGTATAGGTACTGCATATTGCCCAATAAGGCCCTGATAAAATTAGCAACAAGCATTTGGACTCAACAATTGGATAATAACATCAAAAGAGAATGTGAAGGCAAATAACAATATGCAAAATTGGGAAGAATCACTCAATCATGTATGACTATCAATAGAATGACTACTAATTGTTGTATGCATCATGTTCCTGACCAGAACCCATTCAGAGAACATGAACTTGCTTGAATGTTCATATGTATAAATTTTTAAGCACATAAATATAGAAACTATTTACACACACAATGGTTCCAAGAAATTTCTAAACATTCATAAGCTCACAAGCATATCTCAAACAATTTGTTATTTACGTTTTCAAATGGGGAAAGAATGACTTAGGAGCTAGGTTACATGGAAACGGAAACGGAAAACGAGAAAACGTGGAAACGACAATCACTAAAAATATAAGACACGAAGCGTGGAAAAAATACGTAAATATAAAAAATATAGGGGTATATTTATAAATAATAATTTATATATATACAAAAAATAATTTATAAATATATATTTAATAATTTTAAGTATATTTATAAATATATATAAATATATACTAAAAAATAATAATAATTTATAAAAATATATATATAATAATAATGATTATTATTATATATATAAAAGGAAAAATGAAGTCCGGAGTAGATATTTTTATTTAAGGGTTGACCTGGGCGAGCTGATTTTTTTTTTTCAACTTGGAAATGAATATCTGTTTATGGAAATGAGTTTTTAACTTTTTCAAATTATAGAAACGTGCCCGAAATATTTCGGTCAAGTTTCCATAAATTTTCAGTCATGAAATATTTATGAAACGGGGAAACGTAACCTCTCGAGAGTCTCCATGCAACATTACTTAGGAGTGAGGATTAATCAATAAAAAGGACTTGGGGGCCAACACTAAAGGTCAAGCTGATAGATAAAATACTGATAGAGGTAACTCAGTGGTGGTGTAATGCAGATAGTCAGATTCAAACCCTTACTCTTTGTTTAATTGTTTTGAAGGTTTTGGGGGATGCCCATGACCTACATTATCTTACAAGAAGCAAACTCACTCAACTCAGGAGCTAAGGGGACATGAGAGTTGGGAAAAATACAATTCCTAGCAAACTTCATCTTGTAAAAAAATTAAAAAAACTATCGCAATGTCCTAGCGGTCGAGCATTGTACTTAATGGTGCAGATGGTCAGCTTCCTTTAAAATTAAAAACGATACAAAAAGGCCGAATGCATAATGCATATTTTGACACTCATACTTTTGCAAACAAATTTTGTAGTACCCTAAATTTATAGGGTAATCTATTTAACTACTGAACTTTAAAAAATAGCTTATTTAATCTCTCAACTTATTCAATTTTATACACATTTAACATAAAAAATCTTAATCAACAGACCGCATGAATTTACTTGTATCCTAAAGAATTAAATCACTTAAAGATTCAATTAGAAAGAAATATTATTAAAATGAGAAGGAAAAAAAATTAGAGTCAAAGAGAGGGGGAGAGAGGTTAAGAGATTTAATTTTTTTTGATACTTAAGTGCATTTAAATTCATATGTTTACAAGTATTGAAGTGTTGAATATATACAAAATTAAAAAATATAAATTTTTTTTTTTTTTTGAAACTGAAATGAAATTCATTAGATATCAGAAATTAATACATCATAAATAAAGGGAGGAGGATAACTAATCCATTCCCCCTGATCAGCCATAGAACATGATGCTCTAGCAAGGGAGTGAGCAACACTGTTCGCAGATCTCCTAAAAAACTTAAAAGAACAAGCAATCAAATCTTTGTAGAGGATTTTACAATCATTAACAATAAAATGTAAAAATAGAGTTAAATAGGCCATTTTAAAAGTTTAGGATGCCACGAGACATTTTTCTAATAAAATTTAGGAGTTAAATTATTCACATAAGTCATTAATAAAAAGCAAGAGAAATGAGTCTGGAAGACATTTACTTGCATGAAACCACATAATCGGATTATGATGTGATTAAGGCTAGAGTCCTGAAGAAACTTCTCAGTACAATATTTAATCTCCATTAATGGAACTTCAGGATGCTTATCACAGTTATGAATAGAATAGAACACGTATTTCTGAATTCCCATTGCTTTTGCAGATTGTATAAGAGCAACTTTTCCTTCCCAATCTACCTAAACAGAAGACATGGATTAGACTAAGCCCAATTAACAATCCATTTTCAATCAATCCCAACAATAATTTTCACAAATTTCAAAACCCAACTAACCGTTTTGATTGGCTCTTCTGGCCGCCCTGTGGCGCAATCAATAACTGTATGAATGCCAACCAACGTTGCAGGTATGGTCTCCGGTTTGCTTAGGTCTCCCTGCTCAGTACATACAATATGATAAGATAAGAGAAGATATTAAATTATAAATTTTTGACTATAATTAGAGAGATACATTGACGACGGTGGCGCCCCAATCGCGAAGGAAGTCAGCGGGAGCAGGGCGAGGCCTGACAAGGCAGCGCACCTCATAACCTTCATCAAGCGCTCGCCGGACAATTTGCCTGCCAAGAGTTCCAGTGGCTCCGACCACCAGTATACTCGTCGGCCTTACTGGAGTTCCCGGTGCAAGATTCACTGCACCGACTGCAACTGTTCCCTCGGCCGCGCTCGCAGTCACCGTCGACCGGACATTACATTTCCCTTCCATTTAAAATTAAAATAATAAACAATTAAATAAAACCATTTTATTAGTTATTGATAACGTTTGAGCAACTATGAACGTACCTCTAGAAAGATATGAAGCGGAGAGAGAAATGAAAGGCTCTGATACTAAATTGCGCCGCCATGACAGTGAGATGTTGTTAGAAAATGCGGCGATTTCACGGTGGTGGTGGTGGTGGTGGTGGTGGTGGTGGTGATGGAGGAGTTTGCCAGGTGTTGCTAGCTGAGTTGGAAGCCTCCATGCCATTGTTGCCTGTTGGTGTTTCGAGGGAGCAGAGAGAAAGAGAGAAGTAAAGTAAATGAAAAAGCAGACACACAGAAACCAAAAAAAACAATGGATGTGAATGGTGCCACGTTGTTTTCTAAAGCGGATTACGATTTTGGCCACGTGTATTACTCCACTACTTACATTCACTGGCTAGCTTTGAGGTCACGTGCATTCATGGCCTTTGGATGGGTTTAATTTCAGTTTTATGGACGGCGATGGGGCTGTCTTTATTTGCTAATTCTGAGATTAAATTCATGTTCCCAACAAAAAAATAGACAAATGAATCGGAATGTCGTATGGTTAAAAGATATTAGACTTTTGAACCAAAAAAAAAAAAATTAGACTCTTGAACGACATTTTCCAAAAAAATCAAATCGATTGTGATGGACCTTTTTCTTCCCTCCTGCTCCTCTTGGTAGGCTTCGGACAGGAGCGCCTGAGACCCAGAGGGGATGGCCGAGATCTAGTTTTCGTTTGGTTGAATGTGTGTGCGGTAGGTATTGAGTCTGGGCTTTTCTGAATAGGAGCAGGTACAGATCATATTAAGAAAAGAGGAAATTATTCCATATACCCAATTTTTTTTAAATTTTAATATAATTATACCCTCTGTTTTATATTTTTATTTTTTTATCCTCCAGTTTTTATTTTTATAGCTCACTTTCCTTTCTATTTACAAAAATATGCTATCTCCAACGTCAACTCTCACCCTCGGTTTAAAAAAAAAAAAAAAAAAATTAACTCTCCACCCTCAATCCAGCTGCATGTCCCACCAACTCTCATACCCTCTTGAGAAAACCGCACGCCGACGGTGATCCGCCATTTACTGTTACTGTCAATTTTATAAACTTAATTTATGATATACGTATATCATTTGCTATTATTTTATTTTTTTTAATTTTTTATATTTTTAATTTGTATAAATATAAAACAGTTGCAAATATTAAAAATTTACAAAATATATATCAATTTATAGTATACGTATACCATTTACTGTTATTTTATATTTTAATTTTTTCTATATTTTTAATATGTATAAATATTAAGTAGTTGTAAATATCAAATATATATGTAACGTATACCATATTTTTGTAAACATATACCATTTATTATTTATTTTTTTAAATGTGTTAATTCACTTCTTGACATTATTGTCAATTTGTCAAAATATTTATAGATAGCAAAAATATTAACTACATCAATCAATTAAAATGTATAAAAATGAACAAATTTTTTTTTTATTATTAATTTTTTTACCATTGTTAGTTTCTATTATTTTTCTGTATTTTTTTATTTAAATTAGTTTTCATTTATTAAAATATATATGATTATTAAGAGCTTATTTCATAAAATAAAAAAAATAAAAAAATAATTAATTTTATAATAATATTAAAAAAAAATTTAGAATTGCTGAGATTTTTTTTAAAAAAAAATAATATTATTAGGTTGTCATTTCAAGAAAAATTACTATCACATATATGATATAAAGTTAATAGGAGTATTTTTGTAATAAAAAATAGCTGAATAGACATTTTAAAAAAAAAAATTAGTGTATTTTTATAGTATTTTTTCTTTTTTTTTTAATTAATTTATTTTTTTTATAATGTATTTGTGTAAAAAAACCCTTAAGAAAATGATGTGTTTAGTTGAAAGAATGAGAGGTATGTTGAGGTAGTGGTTCTCAATGAGTGTTGAAGAGATGAAGGTGTTGAAACTTATATTGATGAATGGTGCGAACCCCACTAGATGGAGGTGTTGACCTTGTTGGAAGTAGGGGCGAGCATTGATTGATAAAAGTCGATTAATTAAATCGAACCGATATAATTCGGTTAAGTAAAATAATTGGTTCGGTTCGGTTAAAAAATATAAAATTTTCAGTTCGGTTAAAAAGTTTTATTTACCGAACCAACCAATTTAATTAGTTTTTTCATTTTTTTAGATAAATAAATTAGGAATTTCAACGTGCCAATTAGTTTATATACTTACATTTTTCATTTTTTTCATTTTTTTTATGAATTTATATTTTAATTGATGCACAATTAATTTGTATACTTACATTTATAAAATATTATGGTATAATATTTATTTTTAATATTATGTGGAATTATTTTATGTCATGATTTAATTTTTTTTATTTTTTATATAAATAAATTAGAAATTGCAATATGTTATAGATGGTAAATTTCAATATTATGTGCCTACAGATTGCCAAAGCATGAAGACAACTCTCCCGTCCTCCACAAAAAGCACATATAGGCTCAATAGAAGAAATTCTTACATGCAAATTGTCACAGGTAGATAGTATTTGTCTATAAGCTCGCCAAGCAAATATACAAACCTTAAGAGGGACATTAGCATTCCAAATCTTTTTCCACAATCCCGTTGATTGTGCACCGACGATGATGCAAGTGGAATATCATTAGATAGTCTTTGAAAGTGTAAGGCCTCGCCCGAGCATCGGTCCGATCCGCTAGAAGGGATCGAAATGCTCATTCGGGTCTGGTCTCACGATGGAACCCTTGGGTTCGGATTGGTTGATCTTTGAAAATGCGTTTTGAGAGTCGTCACCTTAATTTATTTTATTTTGGAAAAATTTAAGGGAAAATCCATTTAATGACTCCAATTTATTGTCCAATGAAAAAGTACACTAGCCTCAATTACCAAAGAGGATTCAGGGGTTAGGTTTTCGGTTTATTTTTTAATTAAAGTGAGTTTGACAAGTTTAATATACAATGACTTAAAATGGAATTTCATGAACATTTAAATGAATGAACAAATTAAAACAATAAAGAAAATAAGCATTAAAATAATTAAATAAAGAAAGCAAATATTAAAGTTACAAAATAAACCAAAATATGGGATATTTTCTATAGCCCTTATGGGATTCTAAAAAAGCAACACATTCCCCAATAATTAATTCAATAACAAAAGCAATTAAAGAAAGAATCAAAATAATAAAAACAATTAAAAGAGGAATTGAAAGAAAGAACAAAAAAGAAAGTGAAAGGAGAATATTCATTTTAATTGGATTTGATGTTTTCAGACAAGCATGCCTACGTATCCCTTCGAATGAGAATCAAAATTCATGTAGTTCGCCTTCTTGCGAAGGGAGTCTGTTTTAGTCTGAACCTTTTATCATGTTTCAGTTCATTGATTAAAGGTTGGTTGGATTGATTTTAATCGAGCAAGTTGATTACCAAGTTGTTTAATTAGGTCAGTTTTTAATTAACAAACAAAAAGCATTGAACAAGTTAATTAATTCAGAATCTAATTAACATGCCTTTAAAGAAAAGGATTAAAAGAAATGGGGATCACA
>CATKHJ010437235.1:0-15144 GCA_949750685.1 Vernicia montana | reverse complement strand
TTGCAATGGGGTTTAAATGGAAAATGGAGTTCAAAAGGAAAAAAAGATGGAAAATATTTTCAGTACCAATTACTGATCACAAATGTTTTTAAGGCATGGGATTTATATAAGGGAAATTTATGGTTCCGATTTTGGGGTAATGATAACTGGTAATTAATGGAAGTTAATTAAGGTAATGAGGTGTTCTACGGGTTTAGGTGACCTTAAGTCTTCCTATACCCTAGGACCGTCGTGGCTCAAAGTTGGGTCGTGACAACGTAATTGCCATATGTTAGTGAGAGTAGTGTAGTTGAGAGTTCTACGGGTTTAGATGACCTTACATCTTCCTATACCTTAGGACCGTCACATCTCGAAAGGCGGGATATGACAGCTAGCTTCTTCTTGTCATCATTGGTGTAGTTGGATGGATCATTTGGCTTATCAGAATTTGTATCCATTGGAATGAATGGACCTTTTTCTACAACTTCTCATAAGTCATAGCCTTATGATCTCATGTGGAATCTCATCCTCACTTTCCATTGATTGTAGTTTGTGCCACAAAACAAGGGTGGCCTTGTGCGACATTGGCCTTCTTAGAAATTACATTTTGATGTTCTTGTCATAGCAATCGTTAACTCTTAAAATCGTAGGATTTTATGAAATGCAAGAGCACAAGCTCTGATACCAATTGTTAGCCCAAGTATGGCAAATCCTAGAGTGGAGTGAATAGGATTTCCAAAAATCAATTTTAATTTAAAAACTTTTGCTTTGAAAAACTTGAATATTAAAACAATATTAGCAGAAGCAATTAATCAAAGCAAATAAGCAATTTTAAGTTTATATGAATATCTAAACCATTCAAACAAACAAGCAAATAATCAATAAATTTAAGAGTGTAGGGAGGAGAGATTCAAACACAAGATTTATAGTGGTTCGACCAACTCCTTGCCTACATCCACTCCTTAAGCTTCACTTGAGATTTTTACTATCAACGATCCTTTTACGGGTACAAGATCAAACCCAAGTGTTTCCAAGCTCACACTCAAACTTCTTACAAGTGTTTCAATGGCTAACACTTAAACCCAAGTGTTTTCAAGATACACATTTAAACCTTTCCAAGTGTTTTTATGTCTCACACACAACCTTTACAATAGAGAATGATTTGAGGTTTAGAGTCACTCAAGACTTTGACAAATAGCTAGCACAAAAGATAGAAGAATGTAATTTAACTTAGAATAAATTTGAACACACAAAGATGAGAAATGAAGTTTTTGTGTTCTAGCTCAATAAACAAAGAATTTAGAGTTTGAGAGCATTGATTTGCTTGTAATATATGTTCTTGATGTGTAAAACGTCTCTTAACTTCACCTTGAGTCTTTAGATATATATAGGTCTTCATTCCATACTCAAACAACCATTTTAGTGCTCTAAAAATGGTACTAGACAAGTTCCAAAGGTTATATAATGGCTATATTCCAACTGCTATATAACTGTTAGTTCCAATGGCTATATAACAACTATATTCAAAAATTCAAAATCTTGAGTTATACAATTCCAAATGATGATCTATTTTTTTTTTGTTGGAAACTTGAAGTAGTCTAATACAACTTTGTAGTTTTGAAAAACTTAAAAATAATCCATATTCATACTCTAAAAATTCAGAATATTTTATTGTTCATCTAGTCATGACAGTTTGAACATGCTTCATTATTTCACTCAATACTTCTTCTATACACCTCAGATTGATGCAAGGATTTTTTATATGAAACTAGACTTCTAGAGATACAAATATAGAGAATGGAATGTTCAAAATCCCTTTTGACATCATGTGTTGTTACCAGTCTGACAGCTTGAACATAATTCATTTAAAAATTCATAACTCCATTTTCCAAGCTCCAAAAATTATACCAATTTTTGTTCTTGAAACTAGACTTATGTAGCTATCCATACATATATAGTTTAAATTCATAAACTATCCCAATTAGTACAGTTTATTCTTCAAATTTCAGTCAACAGTTTTGCTTCCATGGAGATCATCCTTCTTCACATGAGTTTCTTAGTTTCACATGCTCTTTTCATTTCCCTCATATGTTCTATAGCTCTTCTCATGTTTATTGCTTTATGATTTCATCTTGATCACATTTAATTTCTTTACTTCATTGTATTAATGGCAATCAAAGATTACCTACTAACAACAACAACACTAAACAAACTTATTAGTAGTAATAATATTTTGCATCATCAAAATCACATATGAAACCTTGGGTTCAACAGAATGTGTTTGATTGTTTAGATGGATGATTAGGGATGTATGTCATTATTATGTAATCGTTAATTAAATGCTTGTCATTGTCCATCAAATAGTATTACCTAGGTATTAATTGAAGGACCTAACGGAGAAGATTAATAGTAGAAAATAAGAAGAATGAACTTAGGGTTTGTAAATCTAACCAGTGATAAATTCTATGCATGCTTATAATTTAATTTAGGGTTCTTTAAGTGTTTAGTTAATTGAAGAAATAGTAAGTTAATCAGGGCTTAATCGAATTCTCAATTATTTGTCTGCATTTCCCTAAATATTCATTCTAAACTTCAAAGACATCACATAGGTGAAGTTGAACACCCTAGAAACCATTCCTATTTGATTACTACAAAAAGAGTATAGCATTTTTACATTCTTAATTTTCCAATCACCATTTCTTTCAAAATCTTAAGCAAATATTATTTTAGAGTGTTTAGGTTTATTTTTCTTTTGTGATTTTGTGAGGCCTCGCTCGAACGCCCCTCCCCTCACTCGGGAAAATGTAGATGAACCTTAAATAAAGGCGAGCGATTTTTAAGGGAGCTTTACTTACGAGTTTTCGGTGCTTATAATTGGAAGCGGTTATCACCTCGAAAAATTAATTTTTAATTTTTGCAAAGGATTCGGGAGTCGCCACCCTAATTTATTTTTAATGAAAAATTAAGAAAAAACCCAATTTGACTCCAATTCATTAATCTTTGATTAATTTACCCAATGATAAAGTCACTAGTCCTCAAACCAGGTTGAATTCGGGGACTAGGTGTTTAGTTTTAAAATAATCTCAATTTGACTCTTAAGTTTGATTTGACTTGAAAATTGATTTCATGGATGGCAAGTATTAATGACGATTTAAAGTGCATGAGTATGGCATAATTATGAGTGCGTGGGAAAATAAAGAGCAAGTATTTAAACATACACAAGCAAATAAGAGTATTTCCTTTAACCCTTATGGGTATTAGGGAAATCACAAGATCGCTCCTTTAATCCAAAATAATTAAATTAACTAATAACATTAATTAACATTTACATGTACAATGGATTGACATTGAAAAATAAAAGGAGAACGGGATTGATTGGGGATTTGGATTTGAAACTTGGATTTAGATTCCAAGCTTGACTACGTACCCCATTGAATGGGGATCAAAACCCACATAGTTCATTCCACGGTGAGGTGGAAGGGTTTAAGGATCGGTTAGATTTGATTGGATTGATTTGATTTGGGGTTTGAGTAAGAGTGAGAGATTATACCTTTTTTTTGGGTTTGTGTGGTGGGAGAGTGGTTTTGCCGAAGCAGAGTTTCGTTTCGTAAAATGAAGTTGGTTTTAAAAAAAAGAAATTAATTTGGTTGCTTAATTACCTAATTTTATTAATTAAAAAGATTAATTAATTAAAGTGATTAATTAATCAAATTGAGTGAAAATTAATTTAAAATTAATTACTTAAAATCAAAGGGATTTTTAATTAATTAAAGTGATTAGGGTGATTACTCAAAATGAGTGTGAGAAAATTAATTAAAGAGAGAGAGAGAGAGAGAGAATAGAGCAAATGGATAGTTATTAATAAGTTCTTAAGGGGTGAAGAAAAATGAAGAATGGAGAGGGGTATTTATAGGAAAAAAATGAGGGGTGAAAAGACCAAAAAGGGCTGAAAAAATATGTTAAAAAAGGGGCAGAAATGGAATTTCTGTGCAAAGGGTACAGCCGCTAGAGCGGTTTGCGGACACACCAGACTGGCTGGCGGCTCCTCTAGCCCCTTGGGCAGACATGTCAGCTCCGTGCTGACGCATCTGACACGCGTCAGTATGACGCTTGTCAGGCGACGCACCAAACGACCCGCGGTGGCCTTAAGCAAAGTGATGCGTCTATAGCCACGCCATGAGGCAGCCTCAAGACAGTCTTGCGGACGAGCGCTCGCAGGCCTAGCTCGTGAATGTTCACGAGACGGATCAGTTTTCGAGCCTTCACGTTCTCCGGTTAAGCTTTCGAGATTTTTGGGTCAGTTTTCGGGGTATTCTGAACTCTGAAAAATTACCGGTCAGTGGCGGTGGATCCAAAATTAATTATCGGACAGTTTGGCAGTCAATTTTGAGAAAAATTCAGTCAATTTCAGGAAAGTGCTGTCTAGTACAGATAGTCAGGTCAGAGTTGGAAAAATGTCAGTTTGGATAGAAAAATATTCCGAACGGCCTTGGAGAGTTTAGAGATAATTTTGGAGGTGCTAAAGTGACGGTTCACAATTACCCCCTCATCAAAACTGTCTATCTGTTAGATAGTTTTGATGAGTGTGAAGCCGGGAGTTTTGATGGGTTTGGAGATGGAAAATGATTCTGGATGCATTGAAGTGATTTTGGTAATTTTTAGAGTCTGATTTGGCAGGTTTTGGGAGACTGGTGAATTTTCAGATTCAATAATTTTCTAGTCTGTTTAGCGTAAGGAACGCTTCTATATTTGGAAGGTAGGCAAATTAGGTGTCTATGTATAGAGAAAAATCATATGAACATGTAAGGACTTTCGGATCTAAATTCCGAGTTAAAATGGTTTTGCAAATATATTTTACTTAATTGGATAATTATAAGACATTTTTTACTATGTAGCACTATGCAGTTACTATGTAAATACTATACAAGCAAGCTATTATAAATAACTTGCCTTGCACAATTCATTTTTTGCACCAATTCAATCTTCCTTTTTGAAAGCTCACAACGTGAGCTTCTTCTTCAACTTCTTTTTTTTTTTTTTCTTTTCAACGACTTTTCCTTCTTCTTCTTCTTTTTTTTTTTTTCTTTTAACACTAATATAATTCCCCTTTTTTTTTTTTATGACAATTTTACTTACCTTTTAACCTATTGTCTTGCTTTTCAGATTCAGCATTCTGCAATAATGGCTTCAAGATCCAGATATGGAGCTTCCCCTTTTTGCCGTACTGTTACCTCTTCGGTAAGCGATCCGCAGGGGCACATTTATGAGCAGCCTAAAGACAACTCGGATCCATCATTCCTCCTGCAAGAGCCTGACATGCATGTCTCATATGACGGGCATTTGGCAGTCAATATTTTTCTTACTTTTTTTTTTTTTTTTTTTTTTTTTTTTCTGAGCTTTCCTTTTTAGGAATTTTCTTGTCATTTGTATGTATATACACTAGTTGAATATAGGCCATGAAGATAAAGAATAGGGGTGGACAGTACCACTTAGCGGAGGTGATTAGGTGCGTCACCCCGGAGAGTGGTGTCCGAGTACTGTTGGAGCCCGCTGGTTTTGTTGACTTCTTGAAGGTGAAGATGCTTGACCATGGCAACATGAACTTAATCAAGGCTTTAGCTGAAAGGTGGTGGGATACCACAAATACATTTCATTTTGCTTGTGGGGAGTTGACTTGAACTCCGCTTGACTTGTCCATGATCTCGGGGATCCATTTTGGGGTTCGGTCCCTAGATATGTGCAATGACAAGAGGGTGACCTTTTCCCATAAAGAGATGCAAAACCTGATTGGCTTCGATCCTCCTAGGGATAATATCTACGTCAGGCGTACCTTTCTACATGAAAAGCTAGACTAGCTGGCGGCGAGCGACTTTGCTTTTGATTAGATCGTCGCTCGATTATATTTGCTGATCATTATAGGTTGTACCTTTACCCATAATATGACAGACACGGTGGACTTGAATGTCTTGGCTAGTTTGGCTCACACGGATG
This sequence comes from Vernicia montana, assembly GCA_949750685.1. Lineage (NCBI taxonomy): Eukaryota > Viridiplantae > Streptophyta > Magnoliopsida > Malpighiales > Euphorbiaceae > Vernicia > Vernicia montana. Next base: position 9,174 of record CATKHJ010437235.1, on the reverse strand, counting down.
CATGGGACCAGTATGATTGGGGAGGTGCGATTCTGAGCACGATGTACCGTGAGATGATAGATCTATCTTGAGGGTGCATCTTATCTGTTGGTGGGACGGCTTTCATCTGGGATGTATATATTTCGATCATGCTTCTTTGTTTTGTTATGTGGATTTTATTTCTGTAGTTTTAACAGCTTTGGGCCTACGAGTACTTCCCCTTTATTGCCCTTAGACTGATCAGGCAGCAGTTACAGGATTTTCTGGCTGGGGTGAGATGGGAGGAGTCGAACCGGGGTGTCCCTCGCAAGCATAGCCTGCTAACTATTTGGGCATTCTTCAACCATCTGAATGATCATCAGGTATTTTCCTTGTCTTTTACCTCTTTCCTGTTGTATTGTTCTAACTTGTTTGTCGATTTTTCATAGTAGATTGCAAGACCTTTTGGAGAGAGGATGTTGTATGCTCTTTATGCGAATTTGGCAGAGACCCTTTCCCATAGATGGGCGTTATTGCGATCTCCCTACTTTCGGCTGTACTACCTGGGCGAAAAAGTCCATTTCCAGACCATAGGATCCTGGTGTGTGCTCGGCCCTCCGCCAATTGATATGCGTTATGGGCCTGATATCCAGATTTGCCAAGAGCTCTTCAATGGCAGAGAGGCATATCTATATCATCGTCCTAACTTGAACTACTTGGAGTTCTGCGATAAATTCCTGATGCGTGAGATTACACTGCGGGGATGATCTTCCACTGCCTCTGCCATCCCGAGGGAGCCCATTCCCTCGGTGATTTTTGAGGTTCCTTCGACTAGTTCCTTCGAGGTTCATGTTCCTGAGTTTGGTCATGACACTGGCGGGGTGGATTGGAACATAGAATATCAAATCCCTGAGCAGATTGGATATCATGGTACAGATGGTGTCATGAGGACATAGCAACTTCTGGATGTTGTTTGCCCGGGCTAGTGGATGATCCCTGACAATATTGCTGAGGTACCTTCTCTGCTTCTCCAACTTTTGGAAATGATCCTTTAGGTGGGATTTTCATTATACCCCTTTTGTGCTTGGAAAAGATCCATTGCATCTAACATTATTCTTTACGCAGGTTCTTGGAGAATACGCTTGGCGCACCTACCGCATCTCTCGCAGGATGGAGGTGGCTATTAGTGGATTTCTTACGAGCCTTGACATTTCGGAGTCGCAGGGAGCAGGTGATGAGGATGCTCCTTGGAGGAGGAGGAGAGGAGGCTATGAGGCCTCACCCGAGCACCGACCCGATCAGCTAAGGGAATCGAAATGCTCTTTGGGAGAAACTGCACGCAATCTGAAACCCGCTGTGAGTTCAAAAAAATTATCATTTTATGATTTGTCATTGAAAGAAGGGAGTCGTTACTTCAATTTTATTTATTTCAATTGGGAAAATTAAAGGAAAACCCAATTCAAATTGACTCCAAAATATTTATTTTATTCCAATGGAAAAGCACTAATCCACGAGTGACCAAAGAGGGCTCGGGGATCAGGTTTTGATAATAAATAGTTTAATTTCTTTAGTTTGGCTAGAATTCAAAATAACTTTATAAAAAAAGGTAATTTTCATGTATGAATGAACAATAGTAACAATAATGAATATAATAATTATACATGATGCAAATATTATATGAATGACAATTATATGAAAAAGCATAAATAAATTATAGAAGCAAATAAGACAGATGATCTTTGCTCTAGCCCTTGTGGGTATTAGGAAAAGTACATATATTCCTCAATTAATTAAATAAAGAAAAAAATAAATATAAGGCAGCAAAATAATAGAAAGGAGAAAAATATTATTTAAAATATTTTGGAGTTGATGCCTTAAAGTTAGCATGCTTGCGTATCCCTTTGAATGGGAATCAAACATCACGCAGTTCTTCCTTCTTGCGAAGGAGGAATTTTGATAAAAAGAGTTTGAGTTAGTTTATTAATTTAATTTAGATTTTAAATTAATAAGATTTAGATCTTTTCAGATTTAGATCAAAATAAAGTGTAAGATGAATTCTAGATATGATTTTAGAATTACATAATGCAAGAGAAAAGGATTATACCTTTGCTTTTCTTGACTTTTTTGAGAATGGGGCGAGCTTGACGCCGGATTTGAGCTCCACTTTGGATCGAGAATTCCAAAAGTATAATAATAACTTTTAAAGTAAAATAACTTTGGTAGGTGATAAATTTGAAGATGGAAAAGTAATTTTTAGATTTTTTAAAATAACAGAGCTTTTGATTGTAAATCAGTATAATTTTGATTCCGAGTTTTTCGGTCTCTTTTCTGAAGAGGTGAAGGGGTATTTATAGGGAGGGGGAAGGCCAGAGTTGGCTGGCGGCACGCCGGCTAGACGAGTGGCACCAAGTTGGTGCTGCTTGCCATGCAGCACGCTGAGCGTGCCGCTCGGGCGGTGTTGGTCTGGTTCGGCCCACCTCCTGGTTTGAACCAGCTTAACACTAAATAGGTTTGTTTTGGCCCATTTTAGATTTGATTTGAGCCTAATTTGATTATATGGGTTCGTAATTAAAATGTGATCATCTGGAGGTGCAATTTTGAGAGTTCACAACTGCCCCTTTATCAGATTTGGCCGATCTGAGGCCGAATCTGATAAGCATGAACCGAAATGATTCTAAAATCATTTTGTAGAAAAGAAAAATCCTTACCTGCTTTCAGAATTATGATAAGATGCCATGTCTATTTTTGGACTTTTTCTGACTCTATTTTTATTTTTTTGCCATTTTTTAATTTTTGAAGTTTCAGTAATTTCGGAAGATTTTAAATTTCGATTGAGATCCCGTCTGTCCCAGGAGGTTGATAAAAATCATATGAACCTGTTGCTTCAAACGAAATTAAATTTTGGCTTAAAATGAGCCTGTTATACCAAAACCACGTAATTTGGACCTACAAATCAAAAAATCAAAGATGCAGTTATTGTGGGGACCACCCTTTTCTCTATATATATCTCTTTTTCCTTTTCAAATTTCATTTCACTCTTTCTCTCCATCTCTGTAAAACTTTCTCTCTATCTCTCCAAAACTTCCTCTCTCTTTTTCTTTAAAATTTCTATGGAGCTCCCCACCAACCAACAATAGGCCCTCACGACCCCGAAATACTACTGATAGAGTCGAATCACCATGTCAGCTACACTGGATCTCTTCAGGTATGCTTAAATTTTTGCATTTTAAAGTTAGTTCATTTTACATGCAAAATAAATAATTACTATTTTATTTTAATTTAATAATAAGAATAATAAACTCTTCTCTCTTTTTTTTTTTTTTTTTTTTTTTTTTTTAAGTATGGACATCTCAGACCTAGGGGAGGTCGAAGTGTCATGGAGCTAGTCCGTATTTATTTTGAGGGTCAGGAGGCCATTCGTCAGCACTTTGAGCTATCTAGTTTGCTCGAGTGGTTGGAGCTAGACATCAAGCAGCCTGTCAATACTATTATAGTCAAAGCTTTGGCGGAGCGCTGGTGGGACACCGCAGATACCTTCCACCTTGCATGCGGTGAGATGACAGTTACTCCTTTTGAGTGGAGCATGATTACTGGTATGCATTTCAGATCTCGTCCTCTTGAGTTTTATACTTCATGGATTGATCTTCCTGCCATGGAGATGATCGCCTTGATTTGTGCTGATCCTCCTCGCGGGAATCTCCATGTTCCACGCTCTTGGCTCCATCACACCTTGATGGCCATGAGGCAGGCACCAGATCGGTATACTATCGATCAGGGTGCTAGGCTGTGTGCCTTGATTATTTTGAGCTGCACTTTCTGGCATAACAGCAAAGATAGAATTAATCTGAGAATTTTACGATCTTTGGTGAATTTGGATGAGATTGGTGAGTTGGATTGGGGAGGTTCTGGTCTTTGCGCCTTATACAATGAGCTGGGTTGTATTTTCCGCAGGACACTTTATGGTCATGGTGGTACCTCTATTATTTTAGAGGTGAGTACTGTATTTTATCTAATAGTTTTTTTTTTGCCCCATGTCTGGTGATTTATTTGGTAAAAAATTTGCCCTTATAATATTAGGCTTATGAGCATTTCCCGATGCTAGCCCCACCGCTGAGAGAGTCTGCTACTATTGACCCACCATATGGACGCATCTGGAGATCAACTAACAGAGGGGGATTTTTAGCACCGACATTTGATGTTTGCAGAAGGACCTTTGGTACTCTGAGAGTAGATCAGGTATCCTTTTTTTGAATTCTATCTAAATTGACTTCTTTGCATTTCAATTCTTATTGTGCGATCTGTTTTACAGGTGAGATGGAGTCCATTTCAGAGATTGATAGAGTGGATACCTGATCGGATCAGGCCTTGTTTGGACTTATCTTCTTGTTGCCTTTTACTTTGTTGTGAGGCTATGAGGATGTTCTTTCTTGGAGAGAGAGTGAGAGCACAGATGACAGGAGATAGTCTCATGTCGCAGCCGCCTCCTATAGACATGAGATATGGTCTAGCTATCCTAGGAGAGGATGACTGGTTTACAGGGGTACCTTATCTGGATTACATAGTCCCTGAAGTCGATTATGATGAGTTCTTCGATACTTTCTTGATGCAGGGCATACCTTCCTTATTTGTACCATGGAGGCCGATGCATCGGGGATCTGGCTCAGGTATTGTACAAGGATCCCCTTCTGGAGCTGGTAGTTCTGCCCCTACTAGAGCTAAAAGCATGGGTCCTAGGGATGGCGCTTCAGGTTTTACAGCTGGTCCTTCGCGTTACCGGGCTAGTGGTTCAGTTTTGATTCCGCATGCTTCTATGGGAGATCCAACTACCCCAATGCCTCCATCTTTTGGTTTGATGTGGATCCCTACCCATCTGAATTACATTTCTTATGATGGTGAGGAACATCGCTATGATCTGCCTAATAGCCAACCAACATTCTTTCCTACCATTCTTGAGAATGTTACAGAGGTATGAATCTATTCAGCTGATCCTTACTTGCTTTTCTAATGACTTTTATCTGACTTCCATTCTTTTATTTTCAGATTCCTATAAAGTTTACCAGACATCATTACAACCTTTTGGGTAGATATGCCTTTGCTTTGACCCGTCTCCTTCATGAATTAGATGAGCTGACAGAGGAGCGCGAGGAGGAGCCTCGGGAGAGGCGTCGCAGGCCCAGGTGTGGTCGCCAATGATCTATTTATTATGTATTTACATATGCTATGTATGCATGTAGGATATGTATCTATGTATGTATGTCTGTCAAGATGGCTATGTACTTTATGTTATGCTTTTATGAACATGATATGATATGTATTATCTTATGACTTTAGTAAGATTCCATTATGCTTTTTCTTATGCCTTTCTCTCATTTTTTTTCTTTTTCTGTTAATTCTGCACTAATTTCAACGTAAAAAATATATCTTTGGAAGCCTGAAACCATGGTAAATTTTTACGGACTATTGCCAAAATTTACCCAGAGGCAAAACTCGACCAACGGAGAACAGTGGCATAGGCCGGTGATCGGCGGCATTGGGCGGCACACCGCGCGTGCCGCGCTTCTGAGCCTAGAGGGTGGTTCAAAACTTCTCTTATATATATAGAGCCCTCTGATGCTTACAGTCTATAGAACTGGGTTTTCAAAAATTATTTTTTTTTTGCTCTTTTCCCTACTTTTAAACAACTGTTTTGTTATATTCTGCTTTTTCTCACAATGGAACCTTATTTTAGCCATGAAATGTTTTTATGGTGCAAAAATCTTACCAAAGTGGAGAGAATTAACTTAGGAAAATATGGGATGAGTGCTATGCCAACTCTGAGAGGCATAAAAATTGATTGGGATTTCCTGCGCGCTCTCATACACTTTTAGGATCTAGTTGCCCATGTCTTCAGATTTAGGGCATCCATGGAGAAAATGTGTCCTATATTTGAGGAATTTTCATTATTGTTTGGATATGATCTCGAGGCTATATTGGCTACTCTTACTAAGAGGGTAGGACATTTTAACTCCTTCAGAGGACTTTTGGATCTGAGTGAAGAAACTGCTAGTCCCATAGTAGTGGATGGCTGGGTAGATCTGACTGCTGTGATTGCAAAATTCCATGATCCTAAAGGTTTTGAGGATGATGGGTGGTTTCATTTGAGGATGCGGGCTCTTTCCTTTTGTCTGACTGCCGGATATATTTTTGTGAGCCCTACTAGTTGGGGAGATGCTAAAGTAGCTTAATTGATCCCTCAGATGGAGGAAGGGAGATCCATTATTGCTGTTGTGTTAGCTGAGACCATTATGAGTTTGGACAGAGTATGCAACTCTAATGGCTTATAGAGCATTGGTCCGATTATTCTTCAGGTTTGCTCCTTATCTCTGCATCTGTATATTTTTTCTATTTATCTTTCCTCTACTTATCCTTTGCACCTTCTTTTCTCAGATTTGGCTAAGAGACCACCTTAGGGCAGTGGGTCCTCCCACAAAGGTGGACTATTTTGCTTCTTAGTACAGAACCTGAACCATTGTGATCAAAAGGAATTCTGAAAGAGAGTGGGTTGATTGGCTGCTTGAACTGGATTCTGATGAGCTGTTGTGGAGGTGTGAGTGGTATAAGATCAAGAGATTTATGACCATGAGTTTTGGTTACAAGATGGTTTATTTCATGGGTTTGAGGATGGTGACTTTCTATCAGGCTACCCGGATCATGCGCCAGATGGGCCATAGGCAGGATGTGCCCCCAGATGGTGCTTTATTCCAGTTTACTTTGATCACAGAGGTTGTTGCTCGAGCTATTAAGAGTAGATGGGTGAGAGGTTTCCATATTGTTTAGCCCACTCATCATTGTAGTAAGACCTTTCAGTATCTGGATTGGTGGATAGCTAACTCATAGAGGTCTGAGAAAGCTAGGAGTGCTGCTATACTTGAGGAGATAGAGGAGAACTAGGACTGATTTTGGGGGTTTTGTTTCTTTTTGGGGAGTGTTTTTCTGATAATGTATTTACTTTTCTTGTAATGTCCCAAAGATTAAATAAGACATCTTTTGTTACATACATACATATATATATATATATATATATATATATATATATATATATATATATATATTTTTTCTTGCTTTAATTTTTGCCTAAGCCTCTCTTTTCGAGTTTTCAACTTAGCGAGCCTTCTTTAATTTCTGCCTAAGCTACCCTTTTCGGGTTTTCAACTTAATGAGCGTTTATTTTTCTCATTTTTTTTATAATGCAAATAAGAGCCAAGCTGAATATTTGATACAAAATGAATTTTTATTGATGATATGGGACCGGACCTACATGGGTTGCCTACTTATCTCCTTACAACAGTATCATCTTTCATCATTTTTTTTTATGGAGAATCAGATCCACGTAGTTCTGATTTGACAACGATGCAAATGTCATGCATGAATTACAAGGATGCTTATGCAAAATATCTTATGAGTTGATCTAAATTGCATGGACTGGCAAATTCTATGCCATCCAAGTCCATCAAGATTACTGCTCCATCGGATAAGATCTTCTTTAGCACGAATGGGTTGCTCTAATTAGGTATGAATTTTCCCCTGAGATCATGAACAGGTGCTCTAATTTCTTTTAAAACAAGATGACCTTCTTGCGACTTTCTGTCTATGACTTTCTTATTAAAGTGCCTAGCTAACTTTTGCTGATAGCCCTAAATATGATATAAAGTGTCCATTCTCTTTTCATCAATAACAATGAGTTGATTATGGTAGCCTTTTATCCATTATACTTCATCTAGCTAACTCTCCCTCATGATGCGAGCTGATCTAATCTTTGCTTCAATTGGTAAAATTGCCTCCATCCCGTAAACCAAAGAATAGGGTGTAGCACCAGTTGGAGTGCGTATGGTTGTTCTATATCCCCATAAAGTATAAGGTAAATGCAAGTGCCAGCCTTTCTGGTTATCTGCCATATTTTGAAGTATACTCTTGAGGGTTTTATTTGCAGCTTCAACTGCACCATTTGTTTAAGGCCTGTAAGGAGAAGACCTGTAATGCTGGATTTTTTCCTTTTTTAATAACCGAGGGACCTCTTTCTGGAAGTTAGACCCATTGTCAGTGATAATTTCAAAAGGAACTCCATACCTACAAAGGATGTTGGTACGGATGAACTAGGCTACTCGTTTAGAGTCTAAAACTTGATAAGCTGCAGCTTCAATGCATTTGGAAAAATAGTCAATAGCTACCAAAATGTATTCATGTCTGCCAGAAGATTTTGGGTTTATTCTGCCAATTACGTCGAGGCCCCAAGTCTCGAATGGCCAAGGCGTGGTGATTAGTGACAAAGGTACAAGAGGTTATTTCTGGAGTTTGGCATAAATCTGACATTTATGACACCTTTGTACATACCTTGCACATTCTTCTTTCATGGTAAGCCAATAGTAACCCTTATTTGTAATCTTGCGAGCCAAAGCAATCCCGTTCATATATGGGCCTTCACTGCAACCATGTATCCACTCCCGTTCATGTATGGGCCTTCACTGCCACCATGTATCCACTCTATAATCTGTTGTGCTTCTTCTTCAATGACACACCTCAGATGGATATTATCCCAAACTTGTTTATAGAGCACGTCTCCATTTGGTATAAATCCCTTGGACAGCTGCCTCAGGGTCCTCTTTTTTGTTTTAGAGGCGTCTTCAGGATAAAGCCCATTTTTAATATAATTGAAGATATCCCAAAATCAATGTCTATTATCAATAGTGTGCAGATGTAAACAATGAGTTATACATCCCGGTTCATGTTTAACTTCAATTGTGATGGGTCTGGTTATAAAACCGTCGCTTATATCAAGCATTGAAGAGAGTTTTGCCAAAACATCGACAAATCTGTTCGTAATGGAAAGATTATTTGTAGAAGTTGACTGCCAGTTCATCCAACCATTTATGGTAAGGAACCAAATGTTCTTCCCTTATTTTCCATTTTCTTAAAGCCTGAGAGACTATCAGATTCGAATCTGTCATGACCCGACTCAATGAGCCGCGATGGTCCTAGGGCATGGGTAGGCGTAAGGCCACTAAAAACCATAGAACCCAATACTAATCTATAACCAATCATGCATATACGATTCCCAGATCAGAACCCCAACCACATTACTTATGACAATTCAAATCATCCATATCATTCACACTTCTATGAATGCCATAAATCACTATTCGATTTACAATATAATCCACATAATATGACATATGATAA
>CATKHJ010437121.1:0-14516 GCA_949750685.1 Vernicia montana | reverse complement strand
GACATACAAAATAAGTCCCCCTTAATATTCCCTAATTTAATCAAACCATAGAAATGAAAGGAAATTGAAATAGCTACTAATAACCATCAAATTCATACAAGAAACAATAAAAGGAATCATTAAGCACTAACTCTTTACCTTTAGGAAATTTAGTTGCTAATTTTGAAAGTAAGAACAAGATAATATCTTTTTGGTGTTTGGAAGAGAATTTTGTTTTCTTTATTCATTTTGAAGGACACAACACAAAATCAGAGAAAGACAAATTTTTAGCTTATATGTTAATAACTTGAATGGTGGTGATCTCAACTTCAAAAAATCAAATGGCTATGATGGAATCAAGTTAGATGGCCATGATTTGATTAACACCAATGGTCTTGATATTCACTAGGTGTTATGTGACTAAGCATAGATGATAATGGTGAATAACACAAAAGAATGAACTTAGTCTTGATATGGAGAAGAGAAGAGTTCTAATAGCTTTACTAAGTTGACTTTAAGTCAACTTTGGAGTCTTAATAGCCAAAATCAACTTTTCCACCACTTAGCTCAACTTTAACTCATCTTAAACTTAATAAAAATTAAATCCTACAATTTTAAACATTGTTGGGCCGGCCATGCCTAGGTTTTGGGCTTTGAAATCCCAAAAGCCCATTTACAAGCCCAACCGAGCAACTTCCGATCGTAAAAATTTTCGTAACTTTCTTTCGTTCTTTTTTCACTAGCAAATTAATTCTCACCTTCCCATATCATTATACACCTTATAACATTTGATACATTACTCCTTTCAACTTAATTAAACTAATAAAAATACATACATTCATCAAAAATATTTAACAATACACTTAACATACAGAACAAACAAAGGTTTCATTACATTCCCATTATTAATTCTATAATGCACTATCTATAGAATTTATATTATATATCATTTTCATAACCCTAATAGGCCATGAAAATCTTGGGTATTATATAAGCAATCTCTTCTAAATCAATTCACTCATATCACTTCACATATATAATACATATTTGATTCACATATATTACTTTAGAATGCATTTTAGCTTTTTTTTTTTTTCATAAAAGATGGTGAAGGCAAAGATCAGGCGGCGCACCAAGACATCCCAGTGAGGCTGGCACCCCTATAACGCTAACATCACACCAACGCCAAACACCTAAATATTATTAAATAAAAGAAAAAAGTTGAATAAAACAATACATCAACCTCTGTAAGAGGCATAAAACTGAGAATAAAAATTAAACAAAATGAAAGTTTTCTTTTCAAACAAAATCCTGATCAACTAAACTTACACAGAAATCTGGAGCAGAGTTCCACCAAGATCATAAAGGCAAGCGGAGAGTATGACGAGAAAGGCAATCAGCAATAGAATTACCTTCCCTGAATATATGAGAAACATGAAATTGCATCTGTGAAAGGAAGAATAAGCATTGAGACTATGCATTCAAGTACTTCCAAGGCATGTCACGACCCTTGGACTGGATCAAATTAACAACATAACTGGAGTCACATTCCAACCAGAGAGAATGCCAACCTAATCTCCAGGAATTGTAAATTGTTGTCATAGCCGCAATAAGCTCTGCCTCAAAGGTATAATCGACTTGCAAAGGTAGAGCAAAACATCCATTAACGAAACCACGGCTAGCGCGAAAAACACCACCTGCCCTCATTCAACCCGGAGCCCCTAAAGCAGCCCCATCAGAATTTTCCTTCACCTGACTAGCTAAAGGAGCATACCAAATGATAGAAATAATTTTTGGTCCCTTAGGAAGTATGCTTTGAATGCCCAGAGAATGAAGTAAGGTTAGATCAGACGCCAAATTACGTATGGTTCCAACCTTAAAAATTTCACATTTGTTAATTGAACACCAAATTTTATGTAAAGTAACATGAATTGATGGAGCAATATCTTCAAAGGTTGTAAGATTTCGGTATAGCCATATGGCCCAAAAGCTAGAAATTACTGTAGTTAACCTTAAAGCTCGAATTTGTGAAATACACTGAGTTCAACAAGCAGACTTAAAAAGAAGTAGAGAGTCGCCGGTTATGTCCAATCAAATGCCAAAGAGAGAGTTGACTGCCTGCCAAACTTGTGATGCAAATGGGCAAGAAATAAAAATATGTTCCATAGATTCATAGCTGGTATGACAAAACTTGCAATAAGAAACAATAGCAATTCCTCGGCAAGAGAGAACATCATATGTAGGTAGCTCCCTCTTAAAAAGTCTCCAACAAATTACCGACCGAGAAGGAGGAAAACAATGATGCCATAGATCACAAGACCAAGGCAACTTGGGTCGTGAATCTCTTAAAAAATTGTAAGTCGTTTTGCACGAAAGAATACCAGATGGTGCACCATTCCAGACAAAACAATCCTTTGAAAATTGAGAGGCTGAAGAGGCATTGAGATCACTTACTAAGTCAGGAAATGATGAAATAAAATTAAATGGAAGCTGCCATTTCTTGTTTGCATAGTAATGACTGATTTTTCTAAATAATCTTTTGCATTCGTGGACCGAATATTGGAGTTTCTCAGAAATTACATAGCCTTAAAAATTATTATTCCAGAAGGACAATTGAGATTTCTCTCAAAAAATCCAACGGGAAGTAGATTTAATAAAAGAAAAGTTGCATTTGATAGAACTCCAAATTGTTGAAGAAAAATATGAGGCTTTACTGCGAATCCCATCAACAAAGAACCTATGACGAAGGAAAACATATATAATAGGAGACTTAGCATGAAGATTAAACGCAAGCTTGCAAAGAAGTGCACTATTTAGAACCGATAAGTTTTTGATTCCCAGACCACCCTCTTCTCTAAGAAGATAACAAGTTCTCCAAGGAACCAAGTTGAATTTTCTCTCCAAAATAGATCATGTCCAAATAAATACACGGATTGCTCTATTAATCTTAGAAAGCATAGAAGAAGGCCAATAGTAAATCATGAAAGAGTGAATCAAAGAACTCGTGATCACTGAATCCACAAGAGATATGTGCCCTGCCATATAGAGGGATTTGCCATTCCAATATGAGAATTTAGCTAAAATTGCATCTGCTAAAGATTGAAGATGAATCTGCCTTATAGCGCCCACAAAAAGAGGGACACCTAAATAATGAAAAGGAAAATGACCATGACGCATTAAGGAAAAATCCAATAGCTATCGAGCTAGACCGGGACGAATAAAAGGACTGAGATAAAGCTCATATTTTTCCCAATTAATAGACTGACCAGAAAGGGAACCATACACCTCAAAAAGTTGAGCTATAACTTTAAGATTACCGATCGAGACCCTTCCAAAAATTAATATGTCATCCACAAACAACATATGGGAGGGGGCAAGAAAAGAGCGACCATCAAGCATTTGCAAGAAAGAACCATTATCCAATAAACGAGTTAGAAACCGACTTAAAAAATCTTCGGCCAAGACAAAAAGAATAGGAGACAATGGATCACCATGTCTTACTCCTCGTTAATAAGAGAAAAATCCACATGGCAAGCCATTGATCAAAATTGAGACTCGACTTGATTCAAATATTGCCAAAATCCAGTTACAAAACTTGTCTCAAAACCCAAAACTTTGCAAGACTTGGATAATAAAATCCCATCGCATGGTATCAAAAGCTTTCCAAATATCAAGATTAAGAGCCATGTTAGCTGCATAGGCTCTAGAGTGAAGAATGTTGACATTTTCTAAAGCTAAAACCATACATTCCGCAATGTGTCTATTTTTTGAGAAAGCCATATTGGGAAGTACTTATAATACGAGAAGCAATATTGTCAAGTCTAGAAGCTAATATCTTCGTAATAACTTTGAAGACAAAATTTCCAAGAGTAATAGGGCGAAATTTATCAACTGTCAATGCATTTTCCACCTTCAGAATAAGCACCATCATATTGGAATTTAATCCAGTAACAATAGAGCTCGTGGAAAATAAAAATGTGACAACCTTACAGACATCTGCACCAACAATTAACCAACAATGTTTAAAGAAAGCTCCTGTAAATCCATCAGGCCTAAGAGCACTAGATGAATCCATGGACATCCTCTGTGGAGGGAATGCAAGTCAGTAAGGCATTATTGAGATTCGAAACAACATATGGAATGATCGAAGAAATCAAAGCAGCATCAATCAGTTGTTCATTATTTGTACTTGAAAATAAATTCTCATAATAAGAGACAATATGTCTAGCTATGCAATATGAATCAGTAACTACCACATTATCAATGTGAAGAGAATGAATACCCACATGAGCCCGACGATGTTGCACAACCTTGTTAAAAAAGGAAGTGTTATGATCACCCTCTGCGAGCTTTTTGATGCGAATTTTCTCATGGAGCATTAAAGCTTGCTGACGAAGTAAATTATCCATGTAAGAATGACCAGCAAGCTCCTCACTAAGAAGATCCTGAGAGAAACCTAAGCTAGAAATAAGGTCTTATATTTCACCAAGGCGAGTTTGGGCTGCTGCAATGTTAGAGTCCAAGTGGCCAAATGTAGAGTGATTCCAATGACATATAGCTTGTCATAAAGAGCAAAGCTTAAACATAATATGCAACATTGGATGAGAAGTTAAAGTTGGATAAGCCAAGACTTGTTGAACCAATCTTAAAAAATCATCATGATGCAACCACATTGACAGGAAACGGAATGGATGAGGACCCACTGTTGCCAAATTGAAAGCTGAAAATAACAAAGTAGAGTGATCAGAACCATAATGAGGTAAGGCACAACAAGATAAAGAACACTAATGTTAGAAGCAACTATCAGAACAAATCACGCGGTCAAGATGGGATTTAACATGATTAAAACCTCGACCATTACACCATGTGTACTTCATCCCCGAAGATTCTAAAAAGGTCAAATTACAATCAGAAATCATTAATGAAAAATCATTGCATGAAGAAGTTGGTGGAGGATGACCCGTCTTTTCATGAGCACCAAGCACACAGTTAAAATCCCCAATGAGATACCAACAAGGATGGGAGGTTTGAGCTAATGAACGTAGCTCATTCTAAAGAAAATGCCTATTATAGGCCAAAGTGTAAGCATAAACAAATGTTACCCGATGTTGTATATTAGACATAATAATCGCTTAGTGGATAGTGACGGCTTATATTTCAGCGTTTGCTAAGGAGAATGATGTTTTTGCTGACCTATTCCCAGCCTAAAATGTCATCAGCTTTGACCTTAGAAGCCCAGGAATGAGTAGTTTCAATAATAGCATCTACAGTAGCCTTAAGAAGCTGCAGAGGAGAAGAAGTTGTAGCATTTGAAATATTGATGTCTAAAGTAGCAACAATATTATTAAAACCTGTAGGAGCATCAACTACACAAGCCAAAGAACCAAAAGGAATTGGAATTGATGGAGCATCCAGTGCACATGCCAAAGAACTAGAAGGAATCAAAACTGATGGAGGAGTGGTGGAGAAAGACACAGGGATAGACGCTGACACAGGGATAGACGCCTCAGTGAGCTAGCTAGCTAAAACAAGCGGAGACCCATTTTTGTCAAGAAAATACCCATCAGTCATTGGATTGAAGGGAGCACCGCTCACTACCGGCGACTAAAGTTGACCTGAGGAGGAACTCGACAGAATTAGGGAAACCACATTCGAAGTAACCGTCAATTCCATTTGATTTTTTAGCTCCAGAGGAGCAACATGCGAAGATGTATTAGTCGAAGCCATAGAGGTTGCAATTGTAGGTTCACCTTGGGGCAAGGATAATCAAATTTTAGACATGGCTCTTTGAATTGGCACTTCAGAGATAGACCTATCCGTTGTGACTTTCCTCCGAGTTCGGGAACGTCCACAAGATTTTTCAGACTCATGCTTTGAAACATTGGATGGTTTTTTTGTTAAGCCTGCAATCAAAGGAAGCATGACCAATACATGAGTAAGTACAACAAAAAAGAGGCAGATTTTCATATACCACATTAATCTAAGTGTTGTTAGCAATAGTCTCCACATATAGGGTTTCATGAATTGGGAGAGACATATCAAGATCAACAAGAACCCTTGCATAGTGTCCCAGTTCACCTTCAATCGTGTTGCGGTCAATACGAAGAGGCACACCGATGCCCTTTGCAATCTCTGCGATTGTACCCCTACCCCAGATAGCTTTTTGATCTGTCGAAGAAGGTAAGAGAATATGGTAAAACCCTTGACCAAGAAAGATCAGCTTTCATGAGGCTTTCAACCCCTATATTCCAGTCAATTTTGACTTTAAATATGATTGTTTCCATAGCATGTCACCCTTGGATAAAATCACTCTACCAATCAAGGAACTGTTACATAATTGAAGTCTTTCATCATAAATATTCTGAGACACTTTAATAGATCGGAAACCACCAAGATCAGTTGTGATTGAATCCTTCAAAGGAACAGATACAATATTAGAAGAATCTCGAAGAATTGAAGCATAAGACTTTTGATTATTATCAATGTTGCTAGGATGAGGAATTGGATACATTATTAGGTCTCAATCTTCGGTCAGGCTTCATGCCGCCTGACCAATCTCTGGCACCGAGTAGTGGTCCTCATCTGGACGCCTATTTAGGCCATGCACAATTGTTTGCTACGTCATATCTCAATCATATATATATATATATATATATATATATATATATATATATGTTAAGTAAAGTGTTTTAGATTATATATATATATATATAATCTACAACACTTTACTTAACATATATCACTTAACATTTATTACTTAGCACTTACCTTGGGCTTTTATACTTATACTTGTGAACGAGTGGAATGATGAACATATGGACATATGAAGCAATATACTCTTTGGCATGTACATATGAACATTTGAGGTAACGTACATGTGAATATTCAAAGAAAAGAACGTATGAACTTATGAAACAAAGAAGATGTGTACATATGAGGCAATGAACATATTCAAAAAAGCATAATACATTTAAAGACATGGATCAATATATAATTTAGCAGAAATCGACTAGTTCAGAATGATGGCCTCCTTGCATGAAATAAATAAAATAAATATAATTAGGAGTAGAGGCTATATTGTGCATTACTCCCCTTGCATGAAAAGTCATGAAACTAATTAGGTTTCATGACTAGGACCGTAACCCTTCCTAGCTAGGGCTCGGATGCATATACCCCATCCGCAGGTTTTCTCGTGTGCACATAGTTTGATGTATTACCCACATCAGTCAGGAATTTATGCTTTAAGACTTAGAATTTTCATAATAATATTCAAATGACATGATAAGTATAATATCACAGGATGCCCATATAAAGGGACTTCAAATGAATCAAATAAATCTCATTTAGAGATATCAAAGAATTTGTAACAATGATGTCAATGATTCCATTATATGATTTTCAATGACAAATAAAATCTCATGAGACAAATGACAAAAGACTTCAATGAGCACATTTGGACTTTTGTTGAGCAATTGAAAGAAAACTTTAATGAATACATCAAATGGAAATCAATAAGCACATATATAATTTTTATGAGACAAATGGCAAAATACCTCAAGGAACACATATGACATTTCATTAAGTAAATGGAAATGAGTCTTAAATGAATCATCACAAAGAACTTTAATGAATTGACAAGAAACATATTAATAAACAAATGAAGAAATATCAATTAATAGATGAATTCACAATTTCATGGGTTCTTATCAAAGGAATATATATCATGTTCTAGGTGGTTTACAAAGAACTTATGTTTAAGAATACAAAACACAACAATAACAATATATTCAATACTCACCTTATCAATAGACCACTTCTATACTTTTAATTTTTTTCTTTTACATCATATACATGGATGGCAATCATTATATTTTTCACTTCCTTCTTGGTTTCCTTTAACTTCTTCAATCAATGAATTACACATCAATAAACTCATTTAACACTTAATCTTTACTTAAAATTACAATTAATTTCATCTGATAATCAATTTTAACTTAATAACAATTATAACTTTGACTTCCTTCCTACTACTATATCATCAAAAATTATGCAATAACAATCACATATATGTTAATATATCTCATATAACTTCATTTACTCATCAATATTACAACTTAGATTCAACAATAGAATCCATATAAGCTTAGCTTCCTTTACTTGCTATCTCATCCATAATTCATCATATAAACCATAAACAAGCTAATTACAAGTCAATCAACTTAGAAAAATGTTCATTAGTACTTATGCATTCAATAAGGTTTCAATATACACATCTAACATCAACCTAGGCATTTTTACCACATATAACACATAGCTCATGAAATTTCTAGGTACATATCACTAGTATAGAGCTGGGTTATTACAGAAAGTGAGCTCATATTTTGACCCACTTATCAAACACTAAATGATACATGATTCAATGGCAAGAAAGATCTTGTTGTTGAGATATTTTGTCTTGAGATTTTGATATGTCTTGCACGGTGGTGGAATTATTGTAATATCTTCTTTCTAACTTTTCCCCTGTTATGATGATTATTGATTGCCTCTTGCTTGAATATTTCAGAAGATTTTGGATTGAAAGGAGCTACTTCTGCTTTGCTTCCTATCTTCTTTGTAGCTTTGCTCCTGATTATGATGACCATTGTGTGCCTCTTGCTTGAATATTTGCAAAGGATTATGTCAAAGCTTAACGCCATAATTTTCTTTTCTGATTTCCCCTATTGCAAAGTTATGTTTGAGTTGCCCCATATATTTTCTTTAAATGTCATTGTATCCTTGGTGATGAATAACCGATATCTGATCTCGAGGAACTTACTATGCCATAAAATGGATTTATTTTTGTATCTCTATTACATGAAAACCTATAATGCGCAAAAATAGAAAAAGTAACAAATTGATCACTTGCTTTTATTTTATTCTTTTTTTCACTTTTCTTTCTTTTTTCCATTTTTTTTTAAATTTTCTATTTTTCTTTTCTACTCTTTTTATATTTTATTTTTTATAATTTTTTTTTTTTTTTAGAAAAGCAGATAAGTAAATGAATTAAAGACTATATCATGAAGAGTAAATAAATCAAAGCAACAAAGTAAAATAAATACAGATTATATTATGAAGAGTAAATGAAATCAATGGTTTTTTTTAAAGCGAAATGAAATCAATGTTATATCATGAATGTGGATGGATTAATATTATCATGAAAGTAAATGAATCAATAAGTTAAAATAATTTGAAACAATAACCATAATGTACATGATTTTAACAATTTTCCTTTTCCTTTTCCTTTTCCTTTCTCTTTTTGAAAATTTTTTATAATTTTATTTTTGATAACATGCAACTTGAAAAACGTATCATTTTTTTTATTATTTTTACTTTTGAAAACTTATTGATCGCATCATAGTCTATGTTGCTTTACATTTTGCCCCTTGATGGGATGGAATATGATGTAGTTATTCAGAGAAAAATGACTCTCAAATGATAGTGTTTAGGATTAAGCATGATTGAAGAATGGAATTGAGGATAAATGAAAAAGAAATTTAAGCATACAAAATTTGACTTCAATTTATAAAAATCTCTCTTTTTTTCATTTTTCACTTTTCTTTTTTTTTTTAAAAAAAAAAATAAAAGACACATATATAATTCCATGTAACTTTTTTTTCAAAACTTGGAACAAATATTGTCAGGTGAAGGTGGAAAATGACATTTGAATCATAGAAACTGTGGAATCAAAGCTGAAATTTGGTAATGGTGCTGTTGAGGTTTATCAATCTTACAAAAATGAAAGTGATCTGAAACTTAAAGCCAATTTAATGGTGAATGATTACAATTTCAAAAGTGGGAATGATCAATTGTTAATGAATGGGAAACAATGAGAGTCTAGGCACAAAATTTAATAATTTTGGGAAGGTTAGTATTAGGGTATTTTTCTTTTTTTTTCTTTTTATGGGGAAAAAAGGGGGTTCATCTGAACATTTGAATACCATATACTTAAAAAATTAATGACCACTTTTAGGTGATGGGTAGAATTAGTGAGCTCAAACGATTGATTATGGATGAAAGGTGGTTTTGGTAATGGTGAGCTTGTGGTTGTTTAGACTTTTAGGGTATAGTTAGGGCTAATTTAGGCATGAGAATATAGACATTTGGGATTTGGAAAATATAAGCTTGATCTCAGAGGATATGGGTGATAAATTGATTGGTGGGTAATTTGAGGCTAATAAAAGACGGTTTGGCTAAATGGAGTAGACAAATTTGTGGTTTGGAAATGGTAAGCAATAAAGGTTGAGATATAAGAATGAATGAAATTTATTTCACTCAAATTGGGATATGAATGCTCTCTAATATTTTCTTCCTTTCTTTTTTCTTTTTCTTCTTCTTCTTCTTCTTTCTTTTTCTTCTTTTTCTTGTTCTTCTTCTTCTTTTTTTTTTTTTTTTTTTTGATGAAACACAAATGATATTTTCAATTTTTGGACATTCTAACATATTGATTATTGTATAAGGTGTGTCGAAAAGGTTATGATAGGATTGGATAAGATGTTAATCATAATTTATTAGTTTTGCCTTTTATTTGAGATCTTTGAGATAATTGCTCATATCAAGAACTCATCCTGAATTTTACTCTAAATTTGCTCCCACTTTGAGTTTGGAAACAAATGTTTCCAAATCTTTTCACCTATATCTTTCTCTAGTATTTGCATGTCTTCCAAAAGGTATTTCAACTTTGCAAAACGAGAGTTTCTCCTTTCTAAACTTAAAAGAACTTTCTATGTAGTTTTCCATGACAAAAACTACTCCAACTTGTAAAAGAGAAACTTTAATTTCCAAACCTAGAGAGAAATTTTTCTTTGCCATTTCAAATGTCAATAATTACTCAATATTTGTAAAAGGGATTTTTTTTTTTTTACTTATAACCCTAAAGACAATGGGTAAGGATTTAATTTTGGGAAGATCAATATAGAAACGAAGGAAAATCATCCCTTAAATCCTCATTAATGAAGCCTTTTGTATATTCTTCTCAACATTTTTCTTTTTTCCTTTTTTTTTTCCTTTTTCTTTCTTTCTTTTTTGTTTATGAAAGAATCTACAACTAACATAAATGCTTCATATAAAACGCGCTTCCTTTTGAACTCTTAGTCTCCAACTTCCTTCCAAGTCTATTAATATGGGCAATAATCTTGACTTGAGGCAAAACTAATTAATTATAATTCACAAATGGAAGAAGAAGATTAATGACGAGTGAGTTGAATTTGTAATTTAAGATGACTCTTGAGGTAAAGTCTAGGGTATATGATGTGTCCAGGTTGGGTGTGGAGATACTGTGAGAGTCATCTCTTAAATGAAAAAACAAATGGGATTGTATTTTTAAGATGGTTCAGGTTTCAAGGTTTCAATGGAGAATTGGTTTGCAAGGGGTTAGTTGAGGGTAAAATATATTATGGTTAACATTAGTCAGGCTTAGTATATGTATCTACACATTTTGTGACAAACAATAAAAATGTCAAAAAGAATCCATAAATTAAAAATGCACTTGTTAATGTTTTATTATTATTTTTTTTAAATGAGTGTAATTGAGTGAATAGTGGGTAAATAATAAATTTGCAAGAAATGATTTTTCTCAAAGTCTGGTTAGCGGTTTTGTAGTGAAAGCATGGTGAATGGGTTCAAGGTTGATATGAGTTTTGAGATAGGTGCATGAAAAATGTTTGCTCCAATGTGTTCTAGTGGAAAAGGTTATGGGATTATGAAATTTTGGTAGAGAAAATGTTGGTTAATTAATGAGGGTGGAATGGGGGTGGTTATTGTTTCTTAAAGCATATGGTATTCAAAACGTTTAGAATTGACCCTCGACCTTTGATTTATTTAGGGAATGAGGTTTTCAAGAAAAGGAAGAAGATGGAGAACACTTGTTTTTCAAGAAAAAGGAAATTTGGGTGAACTTTCTAAACTGCAACAATTAACCACTAATGATGTTTTGAGCAGAGATCACAATCAATTTTGAAAGGAAACAAATGTTTGGGGCTCTGATCCCCCTCTCTCTCTCTCTCTCTTTTTTTTTTTTTTTTTTTTTTTGTGAATTTGGGGGTAACATGATGCTAAAGATATGAGAAAATTAATTGGTCCCAAAGAAAAGAAAATTGTTACTTGGAATTTATTTGTCATTTTTTAATGATGCCACTTCTACTTCATCAAAAAGACATGAATAAGAGAAATAAGAACAAATTATGAAGTCATATTTTGCATGTTCAAATTTGAAATAGGAAGAAAGATCAGAAAAAAGATGTTTTCTTTTGAAAATAGGTACGAAGACCATTTTGAGAAGTTAAGGGTATAGTACTTTGAAGCACCCTTATTTTTATTTTATTGGGAAAATAAGGGTTTAAGAGTTTTTAAAAGAGTATTTATTTTTTAGAATTAATGAAGACTTTTGAGGAACAAGATATGTGGAAGCAAGAAGATTAGTGATGTGATCTTTAAGTTTTACTTGAAAATTACATTCAAAAGAAGAAGGTCAGAGAAAAATGAAATGTCAATCAACTTATCATTATTATTATTATTTTTTCATGATGCTGAAAAATGTTATGAATGCAAACATGTAATGCAAATGATATTTAGAATTTAAGTGCATGCAGACATAGAAATTATGTCAATTAGTGAACTCCTAAGTTTAAAAGGCTATTTATGACCAAATTCTAGCCTAAAAGATGGGTTTCTAAGGTTCACAACTGTGCGGGTTCATGGCAAAGTTCTATTATTTTCTTAGAGTCAAAAGATCCCCAAACTGTCCCACCGTAAAATACAACCAGTATAGGGCCCTTTAACATAGCTGTGATGCTAACGGGTTTTCACCACGGGCAATCACAACATATGAACAAGTTTCAGTCTAAGCGAAGGTTTTCATGGATACTAACAAGGATCGTGATCCCATGGGCACCACTACGCGACCTTCTTTCTAACCCTAAAGGGACCTAAGCCAGAGTATAGGGCTAAAGAATGAGTGCAGGTAATGTGTAAAGAAAAAAAACCACTTGTAATACCCCAAGTTCATATATAAACTTCTTATTAATCATATGAATGTGCTGCAAGTTGAATATCATGTGTATGGAAGAGTTATGAGTTAAGTCTTTATGAGGTTGAGGGTTGTGTATTGAGTTTTGAGATTAAAAGCTATGTTTAATTGTTGCTGTCAGCAGTGGATGAATGCTCGTTCATGACGAAAGGAACAGTTGTGTGAACAGTAATAAGAATACTAGTTCAGGGGATGAACGCTCATTCAAAAGCTCTTTGTGTGAACAATTAAACTTTTGAGTTTTGGCATGAATGACCATTCATCAAGGATGAATGCTCGTTCATCATCGGGAATTTAAAAGGACAGTATCACCCCAAAACGAGAAAAACACAATCTTTTTTCATTTACTCTGGTTCCAACAGCCCCCAAACCCTATTAAACTCCATAAATGCTTCCCCAAGACCAAGATTAATCACTCTAACTCAAGATAACGAAGAATATATAAGATTTAAGGTGGATTTCTTCATTAATTCTTAAAGATTTGGAATGTAAAAGAAAAGGGGATATTTTGAGTAAGTTATCATTCCTTCATTTTCTTTATGGGCTTTTGTGGTTAAAGTGTTATAACATCATTATTAATTTAAATAGAGGATAATAATGATGTTTATGGCAAGTGATAGATAATAGATAGAGTTATTAGAAACCCTAGAATCAATATTGTTCTAATGACTAAGTAATAATTGTTATGTGAGTTAAATACATGGATTGGTTGAATTATTGTTATTTTTTATGGGTTTTCTATAGATTCTCATAGAGACCTAAGGAGAGATGATGATTGTGGAGATGACCACCATATTTGATTGATGTGAAGATAGATTGCAAGATATTTTGGATATTCTTTTGTTAAGGTGAGTGATAATTATACTACTATGATTGTGATTTGAACTATATGGCATAAATGTCTATTTCTTCATGAATTCTCAAATGATTATTGATAATTGTTATGTATCATTCTTTTTGATATTTAAATTCATTGTATTCATGAACCAAAATGTTGATTATCCTATGATAATGAATTGAACCATTAAAAACCTATGCCTATTGATGCTTATTAATGACCATTGATTCCTATTGAGCAATGTATGATCCTAATTATTAAGAACCAAAGCAAAAAACCCAAGCTGATGTGGGAAAAGACATTAGACATTATGCACAGTGTACCTATGGATAGGATAAATTATCCAAGCCCTAGCTAGGAAGGGTATTGGTGTCCTAGCTGTGAGACCTGATCAGTCTTACGCAGTGGTATTGTAGGTGTGCTCCAAATACGAGCCTCCACCTTCATTGTTCATTGCGAGTATGTCTTATGTCTTAGCTTTCGGTATTACAAACAAGCACATACTTTATTTCATGGTGAGCGTAAAGACATATGTACATCTACTCTCAAATCATTGATATATTTCTACTGAAGACATTATATATATATATATATATATATATATATATATATATATATATATGTATGTGTATATAT
>CATKHJ010437103.1:0-39603 GCA_949750685.1 Vernicia montana | reverse complement strand
GAAAATTAATTCATTTTGAATTATATAGTTTTCAAGCTAAATATAGGTTAGTAGTTAATTTATTTTGAATTTTCATAAATAAAATTTAATATGATTAAATTAATTTTTAATTTAAAAGGAAGTGGAACCAATAAATTATAGGTAAAGAGAAAAAAAATATGACTTTGATAAGCAAAAAGAAGAAAAAAAGTTAAATTTGTAAATGAAGAGGGAAGTTTAGGCTATTTTTACAAAATAAAAAATTAAAGGTTAAAAAAGTTATTTTTTTTAGTTTTTGGATTATTTGTGTAAAAATCCCAAGTTATATTTAGTGAGCCCAACACAAAGCCCAAAAATAACAGGCTTAGCCCAAGAAGAATCTTTTTGGCCCATTGAAAAATAGGCCTGAGTTGGGTGTGAACAATCAAAATCTTCAGAACTAGCCTGCTGTATGATATCCAAGCAAGAAGCCATGAAGCTGTTTGACGCACACTGTCACCTCCAAGACCCAAGAATCCTGAACAAGGCTCCGCAGCTAATCGCCACTGCCCTTGATACTGGAGTAGTTCGTTTCGCCGTTAATGGAGTCTGCGAGGTATTCACTCATACCCATCTTCTCTTTTCTTTTATCCCTCTCTCATGGTAATCATTATTCCAAAAATTTTCATCTTTTTTGGAATTTATTGTTGTAGAAAGATTGGCATCTGGTTAAAGAAATGGCAGAGCAGTATCCTTCTGTCATCCCCTGTTTTGGTCTCCATCCCTGGTGAGTTTGTTCCCACCCATTATTTTCTTTTTTTCTTATTTTGATCTAAGTATTACTCATATATTTGAAGTTGCGCGTTGACTTTGTCTTCCTCTTATTTGATGGTTGGGGTGAATTGTAATTTGGGTCTCTTTTTATTTGCAGGTTTATTGCAGAGAGAACTCCCAACTGGTTTAACACACTCAAAGAATTCTTTGAGGTCACTCCCTCTGCTGCTGTTGGAGAGGTGAAATTCCCATTTCCTTGTTTATAAATGCTTTGGTTGTATAAGAACATATAATATTTGGATCCTAAACAAATTTGGACATAGGACAATATTAATGTGACATGTTTGATTCTTGTAAGATGTAATGTGTGAAATTCTTACAACTGACACAAACATTCTATGAACTTCTTCAGATTGGTTTGGACAAAGGTTCTCATGGGAAGGAGATTGACTTCACGGATCAGGTTTTTCTATCTCATTTATTTGTGTTGCCATATTTTGTTTATTTTGTTTTTTCATTGAATTGAAGGGCTTAATAAAATTTTCTGCTCTTTATTGCTATTATTAATTGAATAATGCTGTTGAACCAATACCCAATTCATTCTTAATCTTATGCATCAAGGAAGACGGCCAGCACCATGTGACTTCATACAGTAGACAACAAGAACTTAATTGTATGGTTTTGGAGGAATTTTAATCCAATAGATGACTTACTTGGTAGCTCAACTAGAAGTACATACTGTTTTTATTTTATTTTTTTTGTGGTTCATAAGATGCACTGGGAGCTACATAATGGGTGTAAGCCTACACCTTTCATAATGGTAGCATAAGGGGGCTTATATAGTTCATTTTTTATTTATGAAGCAATCTACTGTTTATTTTTCTGCTCATCTTTATCCACCTTGAAATGTCTCCATTCGTCGTTGCATATTTCTGCCTCCAGACTTGTGATTACGCTGCTTTTGTGCAACTGATACAATAATATTTTAGAGGCTTCTTGAAAGTATCTGATATACGATTGCTAGTATTTCGATGAAAAGAGTCTATTGTCTGTTGTGCACCACCTACACGTATTTGAATTTTGCACCTTGTATGCAGTGCATGAATACCGTGCTTCATATATTTATGTACTTATTTTCCATGCTGTTTTTGATTCTCTCATGAACTGTTTCTTATATTCTCTATGCATCTTGTATTTGTCTGAAGAAATCAAACAGCATTAAGATGTCCAATTATATCTCTCTGTAATCATTTATTGCACCTTTACATGTTCTCAACTCTCAATGGATAAACTAATCTTGCTATCTTTTATTTAATATTAATAGAATAAAAACATCTCACGTTTAATATATTTTTCTAAACTGTTTTTAATGGGTGAAGTTTTTCAATCTAGGTTGAGGTATTTCGGCAACAGCTTGAACTTGCAAAAGAGCTGAATAGACCAGCATCTGTTCATTGTGTCCGTGCATTTGGCGATCTTCTTGAGATAATGAAGTATGAATTTGTATGTTTTTTTTTCCTTGAATCAAGATGGGAGGGGTCACTGAAAATTTTCAGTTTTAGCTTATTTAAGTTGGGAGAATAATCAGCATTCAACTCTTGTTGAATGAGCATCGATTTTGCAATATGAGATGCAGGTTCACTACTTGTATTTTGTTGTGATTATGTCTTTGCCCTTTGTTTTGTGTAGACCTGTTCATGGGCCGGACTTGGGTTTGGAAAATGTTCAATTTTCCAAAGGCCTGGCCCAGTCGGCCCGCAATTTCCTTCACTAATTGAAGTCCGAAGCCCGGCCCACGAACAAGTCTAATTTTGTGGCATTTTGGGGATTGCATAAGGGCCTTACTGATATGCAGTTTTTGCAATTGTTGGCCATTGTGGCCATGTAGGATCACTCTTTTTCACGCTTTATGAAACAAAAAATTTCTTTGATTTGTGCTCGTGCATCCCAGATGACATCCATTAACCAAATGACTTGATTAAAGGCTTTCTGGACCTACTTTATATTGTTGTTAAGTCATTAGTCATTACTTGCTTGTCTGCAAGTTTTGAGTTTTAATCACTCTAGTTGTTTATTGAGCCATTATAATGTACCAAGCTTTGATTATTTGTGAATTTCAAACCATCAGAAGCATGGGACCGTTCCCTGCTGGTGTCATTCTTCATTCCTACCTAGGGTCCGCTGAGATGGTGCCTGAATTGTCCAAGCTTGGTGCGTACTTCTCTTTTTCAGGCTGGCTTATGTCCATGAAAGTGCAGAAGGCTAAACGTATGCTGAAAGCGGTTAGTTCATTAATTGCATTATTGTGTTCCATGTAATCTACATATTAGAAAATTCAATATTCTTATCTCCTAACTTTTGCAGGTATCTTCTGATAGAATTTTGTTGGAGACAGATGCACCTGATGCCATGCCAAATTCAAATGCAGAATCTCTATTTTTTGTTGACGGGGGAAAATCTGTCCCTGAAGGGACTCATTCCCAGGGA
The DNA here is from genome assembly GCA_949750685.1 of Vernicia montana. NCBI lineage: Eukaryota > Viridiplantae > Streptophyta > Magnoliopsida > Malpighiales > Euphorbiaceae > Vernicia > Vernicia montana. Next base: position 36,384 of record CATKHJ010437103.1, on the reverse strand, counting down.
GAAACTTCTGCTTCAAATACTGCCACTCTTTCTGATGATGCATCATCGTTGCCAAAAGAAACTCTTAATCATCCAGCAAATATAAAAAATGTATGTTGTTCACACTCACTCTCTCTATTGCAGCATTTGTGGGTTCCTCATGCGGCATAACCTATCATTTATTTGCTTGAGGCCGTCATTTTCTTCACTTAAAATATCCAACAATTTCCCATGACTCTTCCAGGTACTCGATTATGTTGCATCTTTGCTAGACATGACCAAAGAAGAAGTTGCAGAGCTGAGTTATAGAAATGGAGTACGCATATTCTCTTACGATGGTTCAAAGGTCCTGGAAAGATAGTTATTGGGAACATAAATGCTGTCACCTGTTTGTGGTTAATTACCTGATATCACAATTCCACCCCAAGTAATGTATATTAATGAATGCTGAAATGCTTGCGTTGAATAATGGCTGATGTTAATGTTGTCTCGAGCTATGAAGCACAGTCACAGACATTGAGCATTTCTTTATTGTGTCATTTCAGACACTTCTTCAACATGGTGCAAGACACGTGTGTTATGTGTTAATATTTGTAATAACAAGTCATGTTGATGTGTCTGTGTCGTGTAGTAAATACGTTATATGATCATGCTAATTAGATACTCCATCTGTTTCAAATGAATAGACGTTTCAAATTAATTGTCGTTTTAAGAGTTATATGCAGTATTTATTATATTTTTTTTAATTTTACCTTATTAGTGATAGAATTTTGGTGAGAGAAAAAATGATGTGTTTTAATGATAAAATAAAAATATATTTATCCATTTTAATTAAGATTGAAACTATTTAATAGCTTTTTTAATATGTGTGTAACCTTCCGAAACATCTATTGTTATGAAACACGGAAAGACGATATATATTCAATATTTCACCAAGGATGTATTAGGTAAATCTATTGCTCCATATATATACTTTTTATCTGAATCTATTATGCCGTTTAGGTTTTAACCTTATAAGCAATATATCCTTATTGCTGGCTACGCACAACAATTGGGAGTTGTGACTTATGGGATTAAAGTATGATGTATAAGGTCATGTTTGGTAAGCAATAATCAATGGCATAATGGAATGAAAATGAAAATTACATTACGTATTGGATTATTTTGTTTGGTTGTGTAAAATTTATTGAATGTAATAAGTATTACATTATTAATTTTTCATACCTTAAGAAATGTAATGATCATTATATTCAAAAAGACATGTATTGCCAATTACATTTTTACATTTGCTATTACCTACCTTTTTGTACAATAATTTTTTAAATGATACATATTTTTTTATAATAAATATTTTTTTGCATGGTCTGTATTCTTTTTTTCTTTACAATTAATTTTTATGGATTGTTTTCTTAATTTTTTACCATAATTTTTTATGAATTGTTTTCTTATTATTTAAAAAAATTATTGATATGTTTCTTTTTTGCAGCAATTTTTAATGGCTTTTTTTTTACAAGAATTTTTTAGTTACCGGTTTTCTTTTTTGCAGCAAAATTAATATTTACCCTTTCTTTTATCATATTAATTTCAATATAATTAATTAATTTAAATAAGTATAATTTAAAAAATCAATATCTTACTTTTGATAATTATAAAATAATCAATTATTTTAATCATTACATTACATGATTATTTCATTTACATTTCTAAATAAAATAATATAATGCTCATTACATTATATATTAAATTTTTTTTTTGCCGGAAGAAGAAATTAGTTGGTATTAAAAATGGGCTTGAAACCCAGAAAAGTATAATAAGTTGAGTACATAGAGAGATCCATTAAAGGCAGTACATGTAGACCACAGGTCCATGAAAACCTACCCCTAAATGGGTATTTTGACATTGGGCTGAAAGCCCAAAAAATTAAAGGCCCAAAGGCCAATGAAATTACAAGACTGCCCTTGATCTTCTCCCACCCACCAGAAGCTTCTACACCGACAATCAACACTCTCAGCGCTGCTTGTTTGGTTGAGCTAGCTGCCTGTGGCCTTGAAGGACAGAAAGCGATGGCTGGAAAAGGAAGGGAAGAAGACGAATCGCTCTACCACTGAAAGAACTCTCTGAGATTCAAGCAAATCCTCCGCGAAGGGAGCAAATTAAAAGCTCGGAACCCACCTATCGACCACCAAAACCTCCATTGCCGAAAAAGGAGAGTTCCAGAAACGAAAACAATCGCATCCTGCAAAATAAAAAACAAGCCATAACTCAGAACGCCGACGTTTTTGCCAACCAATTCTTCTCTTTCTCCCTGTAGATCTTCCTTCCACAATCGCCAAAGGAAAAAGTACAGAAAGGAAAGCCGAACCTAGCCGTATGAGTAAACGGCATCACCACCGTGAGCTACAAACATACCACACCAATACAACAACAGAGCACAATTATCCCATTCAAGGGAAACCAGATTAGTCCACAAAATAGGACACACGACCTTATTAGAAGGTAAAGGAAGATTAAGAAAAACAAAAAGGAAAAACAATGGGTAATCCCACCGATGGCCACCGGAGATAACCCAAGTAGCAAAGGAAATCGGCGCAACCAAGAGAGAAAAAACCCTAACACAGAAAATGATAGTACAAATAGAACTAACACATTATATATATATATTACATACATCCTAATTATATTACATTTATCATTTCATTATATAATTCATTACATTATGTCATATCAAACGTAATCTAAATATATGAATTTATCTCTGCCTCTCTTTCTCTGCTACCAAATTATCATTAATTAAGGTAGTAACAAATGCAAACAAAATTTATAATTTGTAGATGAAATTCCTAATCTAAATCATGAAATTATGATGGATGAGATGTTTATTGCTTACAAAACAAAAGGGTTTTTTGTAAATGTAAAACACATGGGAAATTTGAGTTAGGCCAATGCAAGTGTATTTTGCAATAATAATTAGTAAATAAGGCTAAAACTAGTAATAGCAAAAAATGTAAGAAAAACCTTTTAGAAAGAGGAAAACTCTCTCTTATATATTATTAAGTAAACTACCTCTTGTAATCACACAGCACAATTTATTATTAATATTTAACCTATGATTATAACAAAATATTCCTTTTGTTTATGTTCAACAATTTCCCTTCATTATGATTTATAATTAGTTACGAACTTGTTTTAACGGTTATGCCAAAACCATTACACATTAACAAACTTTTCGTACATTAACAAACTCACCCCTGGCAATGCTTTTTATTGTTCCTGTTTGTCCTTTCCTCCTTGATGGGTGGCTGCAGCACAATTCCCATCCTGCACCACCACCACCACCACCCACCACCACTACCACCATCTACATCTAAGAAATAAAGAAAGGCTGCAGCCACACAAAACCTGCACCATGACTCAATCTCAACCATCATTGGAGGAAAGGAAAGGAGATGCTAGAATCTATTTTCTTACGGCCTTTTTCTTTTCTTGTATTGTTTGTGGTGGAGTTTTTCTTGGTCTTTACATTTTTCTTCCTTCTTATGATACCGAATCTTGGTATCCTTTTGCAGGATTGTTTCTTGAAGGCGTCCCATGGATTTTTTGGTTATTGACTTATATTTATAGATGTATCAGACCAAATCATAATAATACCCCTCCTTGTAAATCTGTCACAAGATCCACAGGTGGTGACATAGAGGCTTCTTCTGCCATTGAACCGACGAATCCATCATCTGATGAATCTCATTTAAATTCCAATGAGAATTATCCTAATGATGGTACTCGCCGTGTACATTTTGGTGGTGTTGTTGTAATAAGTCATGAATATAATGCTAATGATCATAATAACGAACATCATGATGAACATGAAGAAGATGAACATGAAGGAGTCGAAAGGAGTTCAGAAGCCGAACATGGATATAGAACATTAACATCACATGAAGGGGATGATAATAATCCAATAATTGATTCTAGGGTAAGTGAAATACCATTAACTGTTTCTGGCTAGCACAAGATCTTGATAAAAAAAAATGTGATGTGAAAGTGAATATGTACAATTATGAAATGATGAATATATTCAATTCATTTTTTCTTGAAGAGAAATAGTCTATGAGAGTTTGATATAGAAGGTTAATTTCTTGAAAGTAAAAGGTGAAGGGGGATCATGACCTAAATGATCATATTTCAATGATGGGAAAGAAGATTTAGGGGATAGCAGAAGAGTGGTAAAGATTCTTCTTGAATGTGAGTTTCACCCATTCTGAAATCTTTTTTCTTTTTCTTCTTTTTGTTGTTTTTTGGGAACTTGCAAGAGCCATGTGATGTCATGAAAATCGGAATAACTGAAAAAATGAATAGTATGTGTAAATTGTATGCTTTCATTTATTTTGCTTGTTTGTTAAATATAGTGAAAGAATATAGGTATCAATTTGCATGAATTACTTGTCTGAGATCATGGTTGATTGAATGATATTTCTAACTAGTGTTTGGTTGAATCTACATAAGAAAAAGACTCAAGAAATAATGGTTAGTTTCTCACTTTCTGTTCTGGTTTACAATTTTTAACCTCCCATAAAAGAAAATCTTGCTATTCTTGAAAATTCTGTGATTAGTCCAGAAAAATTCAAGAACCATTGAATTTTTAACCTATTGACTGTTAGGAGTGTGTAATCGTGACTGGCGTGAATTTGCTTATTATGAACATGGACAAGTTGTATATGAGCAATTGTGGATGCATCTTTGCTATTATGTAATCTTTGTTTACAAGTAGATTAAACATATGCTATACTGCATTTAAGGCTGGTTAATTCAAGAAAATTGCAGATATATAGAGTGTGTAATCCAATTATTCATAATTGGCAGAAAGATGAACCTGATAAATTCTGATAATTAGTTTCAGTCATTATTTTGGATACACCTTCTTCTTCTTCACTTGGCAATTACAATCATGAATGTTACTTGTGCAACCTAACTTTCTCTTCATTTCTTTCCACATGCTAATTTTCCCTTTCTTCATTTTATGATTGCTGCAACCACTCTCAATTTCTTTCCTCATCCTGCAGCACTCTTTCTCCAGCTCCATTACTTTGATGTTCATTTTCTCCATTTCAATTCTTACTTTTTCCTCTTCGAAACCCACTTTTGCTTCATTCTTTTCCTCTTCATCCACTTCCTCTCTCTTCAATTTTTCATCATAAATATGGACCTCCTTTCCGATTGTGTCTCGCAGCTGCAACTGTCCTACAAACAACACCTGCACAAGAAACCTTATTGGAAGTCTTTCATTCTTTGCAGCGTGTTCCAAAGCTTCAGGAGACATTTTATAGCAATCCAACATCTTGCATACCTCGTATCTTTCCATGTCTGTTAAATGCGTATGTTTATCCAAGTAAATGTCAATAGCCCTGTAAATTCCATCAGAGTTTTTTTGTGTTTCTGATGCTGCAATTGACATCTCTGCAAAGGCGATAAATGTATCTATCTTCAAATCTATATCACTTGCAACTTCCACTAAGAATTCTTCAATGAGTTCTGCTACTGCAATTAGGCCAAAACTATCTGAACCACTATAGTTTCCATAAAAATGTTTCACAATCCTCTTCACACATTCAATATCATATTGCATTTGTTTAGTATAGCCTTGAGAAGGTATTAACAAGTCTTTGACTGTTGCCTGGTCTAATTGCTTTCCAATTCGAATCTCGATTCCATTTCTACAGTCATTGCTAGATTCCAAAAATATTGCAAACCTAAGCATTTTAAACAACAATGTGCAAGGAATTAGTCCTTTCTCATTAGGCAAAAGCCTTTCAATTGCTTCAATAATATCCCTTTGAGATTTCCTTTTGTAAATTGACACATTTTCTCCTCCGATGCCATTAGAGAAAATCCACTTTTCTGCATACCGACATAGAGATGCAGCTACATATTCTGATGGGATTCCTCGCTGATTGATTGCATGAATTATAGGCTGATAGAGCTTGAGGGACAATGTAGCCAAATCCTCTGATTTCCAATCAAGAAAATAGAGCTTTCTTCTTGCATTTGGTCTATAGCCTTTCTCCTCATCCTCACTATCCTCATCAAATCTTGCATTCTTGATTGGATCCCCAAGAAGGCGAGGATTAGCCTCTACTTCTGAGACAAGAGACTCTAAACAAGCATCAAACAAGCCTAATCGCGCAGCTTGTTGAATCATTCTACCAACAGAACGAAAAGCTTTGATTGTTTCATTCCAATTAGGAAGGACTTTTTGTTCAAAGAAGGTGAAAGCCATCTTTATCAGATTATTTTTACTATAATTTTCTGTCATCTCTAAGTGGTAAGCAAGGCAAATGAGAGGGATAACATTCTCTGATGACAAAGTTAATTCAAACCCATGACAGAATCTTGCAACAAGCTCAAATGTTTCAGGATCAGCAGAGAAATCTTGGAGAAGAGTATTGATATTTTCTTGGGGGTTTTCTTTGAGCAGGGCAGCTATTTTGGCTGATTTTGAAGCAAGAAGTTCCTAAAAGAAAAATGTGAACTAAACCCATTATTCAAGAATTATTATTTCATTAATCAAAATTTATACATCAAAATTAAGAACTCACCCTGTCTAAACCATGTCCATAGAGGTTCAGTTCTGATGAGAACGTAGGCTTGGACAACCTGAAATGCAACAAAAATGAAAAAAAAAATGTAGGTCTGTGAGATTTCGAGTTCAGTATGTAATCAATTAACCAAATAAAGAAAGAAACAAAAACATTTAAAATAAAAAGGAGAAATTATTACCGAGATGATATGTTTCTGTTGGCCATATCTTGAAATATAAATGAACTTTTTAAAGAGTTCCTGCAAATTATACTAAAAACCTTAATCTGATCAGCTCAGGTTCATTGGCATCCTTTCCATTAATTAATTAATGGCAGAGATAGTAGGAATTAAACAGGAAAAAAAAAAAAAAGAAGAAGAAGAAGAAGAAGAAAGAGCTGATTGTTTCTAGTAGTAAAAGGAGGAACTTCTCAAAACAAAATCCCAACGTTCAAAACTCAAAAAGATTTTCTGTTATTTTCTGTATCAGATACTGATATAGTGGAAAAAATATTTGTATAGCTTAATTACCATGTATTTCGTTTTTTTACTTTTCCTTTATTTTTTTTTCCTTTAGTAATTGTTTCCAATTATGCAACGATTAGGAAACTTCAAAATCAGATTATTTTAATTTTATTAAAATAAAAATAAATTTTTTATATTTCTTATTTCACATATTTTTAAAGAAAAATGAGTGAAAATTATAAAATATAATAATAGTTTAACGTAATTTTATTTGTCGGGCAATGCTTTTATTATATAATTAGAAGGTTTAATTGCAAAAAAAAAAAAAAAAGATCAAAGTCGACTATTTTTCTGTTATTATTATTATTATTATTATTTCGCCTAATGGAATATTTCAAATCTTGTTTAGAGAAATTAATATGTGAATTTAGCACTATACAACAATTATTTTGCATTTTTCAAAAATATTTTTTTACTATAAAGCCTGCATTTAGAATTTAGATGGGCCTAAAATTGACGAGGCTAAGTTATTGTTTGGTACTTATAACTAGATAAGTAAGTTAAGGATACGTTGGATATCATTTTTTTTTTTTTTATTTTCAAAATGTTTTTAGATAAATTTATACTTATTTTTTTAAATTAAAAAAAAATAAAAAATCTCAGTGATACCATACGCTTTCTAAAAAAGTAAAACTTTTTAAGAAGTAAAAAAATTTAACTTATTTGATAGTCATTATTGAAAAAAGTTCTTAGGAAGTAGGGAAATAAAACTTCCTAAGCAGTGAAAAAATTTGATTTCTTTGGTAGTTATTATTGAAAAAGATCATTAGAAAGTAAATGTATATTTCTTGAGTTTGGAGAAAAATACACTTTCTTAAAGTGGACTAAAAAAGATTGATTCAGATAAATGTAAATGACATATCAATTATTCATAAAAAAAATTAGATAAATGAGAGTAATGTATTATTATCTTTTATATTATTAAAGTCAAAAAAAAAAAAAAAAAAAAAAAAAAAAAAAACCTAATTCCTAGAAAGTTAATTGGAAAATGGTAATGTGGTACTAAAAAATACTAATACTTTTATTTGGAGTTTACAATTTTTTGTTTACCAAAAATACTCTCAATCATTTAACACAATAACAATTATACCTTGGATATATATTTCGACGCGCACACCGTTAACTTCTTTCATCTCCCATTCACTCGCTTGTTAGTGCTAAAACCCTAGCGGATCTTTCAAATTGCTCACTCAATCTTCACTTGTAAGTCTTATCATTCTCCTAATTCTTGATGAATATTTATCCATCAATCTGTTTATTTTCTTTTCAAATTGATTTCAATGATTCAACTGTTTATTTTCTTCAATATGCACAATTTGACAAATTAGACTGAGTTTGTTATTCATGATGTGGTGTTGATTGTTTAGGGAAAAATGTCTGTATATGAGGAGAATCGTTGCGTAAAAGATAATGAAAGAAGATTGCTTGCTTCGAAATTTGAATTGAAACGAAATCTTTACAAAGCTCTTGTTAGAGATCCTGAGCTTCCTACTGAAATGCGTGAGAAATTTCATCATAAGCTGTCTAAGTTACTAGGAAACAGTTCTTTTACACGAGTTACGAATCGCTGTGTTTTCACTGGTCGATCTCGTGCTGTTTATCAGTTTTTTCGTATGTCTCGTATTGTTTTTCGTGAATTGGCATCCAAAGGTATGCTCAATGGTGTAAAGAAAGCATCTTGGTCTCTAATCAATGAAACATTTGTAGCTGCTGCTCAAGCGATGATTATAAAGGGTTGATTCTTCGCATAAATTTTCATACATGTCTATCAAATGGAATTATAGATCCGTTTGTTCATAGTTCAATGATATGCTCTGTAAACTGTTAAAGCATCGATCACTGAGTGCAAATCTTTCAAGAAACTTGTTTTTTAGAACTTGGACCCATCATCTTTTCCATCGATGTTAATTGAGTTTCAACAGAATAATCATGAAAATGGCTTCAAGATCGACACGTAGGCTCAACTTTTCCATCATCATTATGCTTGTATATCAATGTTATCCTTTCTTGCAATTGTGTATATACACAATAAATAAGGAAAACTTGGTAATTTGGCCAAAAAAAAAAAAAAAGGAAAACTTGGTAACGAACAAGAGAAACACAAGTCGAAAGCAAAAGCTCCACAATCTTTGCAACCAGCATCAGAATCTTTTCATTTTTTGCTTCACTCTTTTCTTTTGTTTCTTGCTTAAGGTGTCGTAGAGTGAGTTCTCACTGGTTTTGTACTACTTCAAAATGTCTATTGAGTCACTTTGCAACCATTCAAATTCTGATCTTACTTCCAGTTCCAGGATAACACATCATCTACGATCGATCTCCTGCCAAAAGTAAACACTTCCAAATGTTATATTATTCTTTCCTGTTCATGTCTATAATGAAATACAGCAGAGGGGAAACTTAATTACTCTGCTGGAAGTATTTCTGAACTTTTTGGAAGATTTGCCCAACCAACCAATTGGATACTCCTTTGCTATAATTTCTTGAGAACTTTGAAGCGTCTCTTATTCCTTGTATTTGATCAAACCCCAAACACCATTTCTTTCATCATAATACAATATAAATATTATAATAAAGTTTATGATCTTTGGTGGAGCCACCCATATATGCTATATTGCCAGGCAGAACTTGATTGATTGAACTGATTGAAGTCACAGCTGACACAGAAAAAACACGGAGGCTATGAGCTTATTTTGATTTCATATTTGAGCAACCAATACCTGTTAAATAGCCAATCGCCATGATCTTTTGTTACTTTAGCTTTAAGCTGACAAAGCAACAAAAGCTTTTAAGTTTTTTTTTTTTTTTAATGGTTAAAGATGAACAAAAGCTTTTAGTTAAATGACTGTAAATGGGAAATATTGATAACCAGAATTTCATTCTTCTGTTGAACTTTGATTTTCGAGTGCAATGCAGTGCACGTAATCATCCCGACAACCAACAAAAATCCTTCCACCAATCATCACTGGTGACGAGAATATGTCTCCTGGGAGCTCCAGCCTAGCAATTTCCTCAACTACATCCTTACTTTGTTGATTCACCTTGCCTGCAACCTCCATGTTGATACGAAGCAAATGTATGGTTCCAGAACTTGCACATACACAGACCAACCTGGAAGATGTCATAAGCAGATATATTAGATGATGTATAATCAAAATTTCTTACACTTTTCTGTGATTTCCTTGCCTGTCTGACACAAGGGAGGAATCAGATTCCAGCTGCAAGTGTTCATCAACATAAGCAGATGCAGTTATTGAATCTCCAACATTGTACTCCCAGAGTAGATCTCCTTTTTCCTGGCAAGAACCTTGGGAAACAAGCATGAGCAATGAAAGTAGAGTGAAAAGGTAAAAACATTCTGAAGTTTGCATACAATATTCCGAGGGTTGCAATTGAATATATGCAGAAGCAACGATATAAAATCATATATTTAATATCATTATTATATCAGGAATTAACAAAATGGATAAGAATTAAAAGAAGAAAAAGATCAAATAAAAGGAGAACTTTAGTGAGCACATAATTATAAAACACAAATCCCATTAACAAATTGAAAGATTTCTATCCCATTTTATTATCAGATAATTAAGGGACTCTAAGGGATACTTTTCTGATAAATAAGACATCAGACCAATTGATAGGAAACTCAAAACCCACAAGCTGGGATGAACCAGCATCAACAGTTACCCAGGCCATATAAAGCAACAAGACACAATTATGCTGTTAAGGCAAGGCCCTAATAATAAAGAAAGAAGGGAAAGACATTCCAACTTCTACTTTCTGTTGTTTGCCATCTCCTCCAAATTCTACTTGTCTTCCTGGTTTCAGGAAGGACCTGCAATGCTCAGTTTTGACTTTGAGCCTGGGAAAGGGACACGACCACACATTTCAGGTTGTGTTAAAATACATCAGCAGTTGCATGCCTAGGTTGGTCCATCAATTTATTATAAAAATCCTGTCCCAAATCATAGCTAGAAACCCAAGAATCCCATGGTAACCACATACCATGAATACAATTGATTCCAAAGAATTCAGCAGAACAATTTACAGAACTAAAAGCTAACTAGACAATGATTTCAAGAAATTGCCTATCAATGTAGAACAAATTGCTTCATGCCCATTTTTCTACTGTGAGCTTGATTTTATGTGGACATAAAATTCATTGAAGAAGAGAAACTTCAGCTATATTCACTCTGTAAATACTGATTCAAAAACACCAGTAACATAAGCAGAAAACCTTGCATGCATATTGGTCAAAATTAATACTGAACCTTACCATTTCAAAGGAATAAACACTTCCATTTCTTGAACATATCAGCACCTGTACCAAAATAAGAGAACAGGAGAAAAAAAAAACCTTTAATTCAGTTTCAGTAACCACATTCATTTTACAACCTATGCTTGTTTCAAATTCACATGTGAAGGGGAGGGAAGTCACAAGTTAATGTTACAGGACACAGAAAACAGACTGAAAATATTGTATTTAAAAACACAAGATCAAACTATCTTCATTGTCTATTGAGGAGAACCAAAACAATTCTGGAATTATTGTAGTTAAATTCTGCTGAACTATTTATTCAGACATGTGCAAGGTTATGTGAATATTGTAGCGGACACACTTAAAATATCAATACATGGAAAAACATTATCAATATATGGGCAATTCAAGCAGGATTATTGTTCCCAAGACTAGTTAATCTTCTTTTGGGCCATTCCCTCGTGCAAATTGGAACTGGATTTGCAGATTCTTGCAATCACTCAGTATCAATTGATGGATTAATTGTTCCAAAAAGGTTTCAATCTTAAAAAATTTAAATGAAATGAAGCAAAAAAGCAGGCATGATTATATCCAGAATGGATCATAATTACAGGTGATCTTCCTGGAGTGACCAGGATTTATACCAAATGCATCATCAGCTGATGATGAGAAAAGTAACTGTCATTATTTAATGAGGAATTGTTACTGTCCGATACAAAAGTTACTGGTAGAAACAATTCCTTTATTTATGCACTTCTCACACAATAAAGTTTCCTCTGATAGAAAGAGAACAAAAGATAAAAATTCAACTTTATCCAGAAATAGAAAGAATCAATGATTCATACTTAAAGCCAAAACAAGATAAAATGATTTACCTGAGAAGGAAGCACACAAGATGTGCAGGCTCCTGCAAATACAGGACCACCAGTTCTACACTGAAGAAGAAAATGACTTTCAAAAAAAAAAAAACGTGTCCAAAGTTTTGCTAGAAATACAGCCAACATTATAGAACAACAGACAAGGACAAGGCCATATAATAATAAACTCTACTATATTTGCCAGGAAAAGGAGACCGTGGCAAGTATTATTTATAAAAATTACAAGAGCTTCCCTTGTTCACAAGTTATGGAAAACTTCTTTTTCTTTTTCTCATTCATCTAATTTAAGGAGAGAATTTATATGGAATTTCTAATTCCACCTTAGACGTCTCAACATAGTAGTGTGGAGAAAAACGGATAATATAAAAAAAATGTGTTAAGAAATAAGAAAGTAAATGTGGATAAAATGCAACGAGCTAAATTCATACCCGCCAAATGATGGATCCACCTAAATCCAATGCAACAATGTTGCCATCCACTAAGCAACAAATAACTGCACCAAAAAGGAAAAAGCACAGAATGATGATTTATAACAAGATTAACCATCTGTGCGCACAAAAGTATTCAAATGAAGCATATGCATACCATTTCCATGTGGAGAACCAATTGAAAGTGACCCAAATACTGGCACCCCTAGTTCATGCTTCCATAAAGTACAAAATGGTAAAGCCTGTATTCGTACAACAATGCCAAGTAAACAAAGTGCCTTAATAGTATATAACATAAAAGGGTATCCAGTTGCACTATAGCATGAGGCCCCCTGTAGCCTTACCCTTGCATTTGCAAGGAGGCAATTTCCTTGGTTTGAACCTGTGACCTCCAATTTGCAATGGAGCAACCATATTGTTGCACTAAGGCTCACCCTCAGAACTGTATCAAAAGTAAATACTCAAAATTTTACGACCAAACTTTATACTTTTTCTTGATAATTTCATTCACCATCAAACATGAATAGGGCAGCAAATGGGCTCAACTTCAGCTTGTTTGTTAACAAATGAGCAAACTCAAGCTCATATGATGTTGACTAAAAAGTAAAAACTAATGAGCCTGGCTCAATAATCATAAAATAGATAAGATATATTTAAATGAAAAATAGGAAATAAGTATATAAAATTCTAATTTGTAAAACAGAAATAACTCAATGCAACTGATTAACAAATAAAATGCATAAAAGAGTTGCTACAATGTACTATAAGGTTGCAATCAAGTATCCAAGCTTGGGTTTGGGGTTTAGCTCAAGCTTAAAAATTAAGCAACTCGAGCTCAATATGAGGTCTTCAAGCGAGGTTGAGCTTATATAACCAAGTAAACCAACTCAACATGAGTTCAAGATCAAGTATACTGACCCTTGCTCGACCAATATACTCAACTCAATTCCACTAAAATTTAGCCCAATACAAAAAATGTGACATGGTAAAAAAAAAATAGCAGCAATGATAGCGGTGACAGATTAGACACGATGATGGTCAAGCAAGGGCAGGAAGCAGTAAATGACGGTTTAAAATAGTGATTGTAAATATTTCTTCTCCCTGCACTTTTTTTTTTTTTTTCTTTTTAGTTTGTAATATTAGAGCCTAAAGTATGAGTTTTGCAACTTTTTTTCCCATGTTGCTTTTTAGTCAAATCTTGTCCATAATGTCTTTACCAATAGGCCTTCCTATCATACCTAGATTCCAATATAATAATTGGCAAGATATTCAAACCTTTTGTAGGTTTAAGTACAATCCCATTTATAAGCCAATCCAAATTACACGAACCTGCACTTCTAGAAATCCATGCTTTATTATAAGCAATTGACAGAAAAAGTAATCTTGCTGTTTGGGCTTATATCTCGCTGTTTGGAGAAAGACAATGGGATATAATTGCAGCAATCTTAGTGAAATTACCTTTATTGATACAGCCGTCACACGACCACCAGTAGAAGCCACATAAAGTGTGTCATGCATCTAACAAAAAATAATTAAATATCAAACCAGGTGATAAAGTAAAGATGATTCAGGAAACTCCACATTGGTTTTACTGTATTCCAGCAACACAAGTAATGGCAACATAATCTTATTTTAAAATATGGTTGAGACAATCAATTTGGGTAATACCTGCTCTGGGAAAAATGGGTGCATAAAATAAGAATACATAAGAAAAATGCCATAATGAGAAGATGAAAGTATAGATGATATCATAAAATTTGAGTTGTTGACAGATTAAGAAGATACATATTCCAGAATATAAGCCAATTTGTAGTACGATAGACACAAACTCAGAATCAACTAAAATGTCACTGAATGCAGATGAATCATGTTGTCCCACAAATAGAAGTAAATTGGCAGCTCAGTTAAAAGCTGAACACAAATATTCACCTCATCAATTGCAGGAGACCCAAATACACTTCCACCACATGAGAGCTTATAAATACAGCGATGATTTCTGTAGTCAAGAGCATATAAATAGTGGTCGTGGGAGCCACACCTGCAGACATTTGTCTCAATATCAATTACTTGTTGCAAAAGAACTATACACTTTGTAAAACATTTCCATGAAAAACCTTTTAGCAGGACGATGGACATATTACTAATGATGCAAGTTGACAAAGCCCAACAACATATACAGAGTAGTATTACAGTTCTCACTATTTCTGTTAACCATATTCCATACCTGGGAGTAATATGAGAAGATGAGGAGATTAAAGAATTTTATTCGAACATGTTCCATCAAAAATATTGAAGGCCTCATTCAGGACACAAGGTAATAAATCAAAAGGTCCTTGAGCTAGTTAAAGAGTTTATGCACACAACTAGTGAGGTAATAAATGGCATGACAGTGCAATGGAGTTTCTATATAAAGCTGTCGCACTAAATTCTTCACCCAGAGAAAAGAAGTGCAACTTCAAGAAGAGAGATTCACTAAAGGCAACTAGAAGATTTGCCAGCATTCTATTTTTTTTCTTGATCAACTTTATGTATTATATCACTTTTTATTTTTGTTTTTATTTTTCTTATTCAGGGAAATTTTTATGTGCTATTTTGGTCTACTTGTATTGAGCAGTTCGGGTAATTGTAATGTAATGGTGCGTGTTGCTATATTAGCTTAGGAACTTTGAATCTAGAGATACAAATAAGGTCTATATAAGCCTGTAGAACTGTTGGCAATTTAATGAAAATAAGAATTTTTAAGAGTTTATATTAGCATGTTTTATCTTCTCTCTCTTTCATTATCTATCTTCAACCAAAGCAACAGAAAGAAATAACAATAAGCTCAGCTGACAAAAGCATGATATAGTAAAAAATATATATATATTACCAGAGTAATTGTCGGTGTATGTCCATAACTGGCTGGCACTTCACCTTCATCAAATGTTGAATAAAAAATTAACATCAACAGCCATCAGAGGTGAACATCCAAAATATGTGCAGAGCATTAAAAAAACACAGCTGCAAACAGATGAAAGGACTAGATCAAGTTCCTTGTTCTTCCAATTTTTAATATGCATTAAAGAGTTGAATGAAGCCAATTATGACATGACATTCTGCATTGTAGCCTTCATGGACCCATGCCAATTACCATTTCTAAACCTGAGTCATGGACAATACTCTACTGCCAGCATCTCAGCTCAACAGAAATTATTCAAAAACTTTGTTGTCATAATTAGACTCTAATATGCTACTACCCCAGGGATGTTTGCCACAAGATTGTGATAAATTAGCTGAACAGTATCAACTAACACAGCATTAAAGCCCTGCAATAAACTGATGCAATAACGTCTCTGAGACAATGTCAGTGTGTGCTCAGGAACCTTACATGGTACATAACATTTTATAAAATCAAGTTATGAAGTTGTAATATGTTTCTACTGACATCATTGGAATGTGAAATTTGTAAGATCACGAGAAAACAAAAGCTGCAAAAAAATTCTATGACCAGCCTTTTCTCATCATATCTTCCTTTTAAATTGATATTAGCCATGTATAAAAGCTCCACAACAGCATTGCTGAAAGCCCAACACAAAATGATGATGGACCAGCAGTTAGAGATTTTAAGACTGCTAATTTTAGGAAGAAATTTAGAAAATAATTATTCCAGGTATTTTGTTTGATTATAAGGGTTGGGGTTTATTCTGCAATGCTTACATAAATAAATGTATGGACTCTTTGGCCTAATAAAATTGAAATTTCATACAACTAATTTTCTTCGTTCATTTCATGGTTTCTAAATTGCAAACGGAGCATGAAGCCAACAAACTGATACTTAGTAAAAATAAAACAATAAAGGATTGACGAAGCGGACTCTTAAACAAGAAAAACTGCAGAAACATGGATATTTCATCATCATACCTCAGCACTTGTTTGAAAAGTCCAACAAATATTGCCATTGAAAAAGTCAAGAAAATATAGTTTCCCTTTGTAACATCCAACTACAACCTGCTAATATATATATATATAATTAAAAATAAAAAAAATAAAAAGATTAAAAGCCCTTACAATGCTCAATAGAAAATGGAATAACATGGTGAATTATGCACAATAAGGAGAACAACCTGAGAAAAATCAGCAACAACTGCTGCTGAACATTCAATACGTCCTTGTAGCTTGACTTCCCACAACACAGAACCACTACATCAAATAATGTTCCAGCACAATACCAGAGTTAGAAGATGAACAGTTAATGCTGATGAACAGATCATCTGGAAGAACCTAGAATTTTTGTTCTTTTTTTCTTTCAGTCCAAAATTAATCCCCCTATTCTCTAAATCCCCTCTCATATATCCTACCTATGGCTGATTTTACGCCATTTAAAAAGACCCTAAAAGGAGTTCTTCCAGTGCTCTTTCATGTCATTACTCTTTCAAGCATTACAACATGATCTTTACAAAATGATAATTATAATGATAATCAGGTGGTAACAATAATCCATAAAATTAGCATTTCTTTTTTCATTAACCACAGAAAAGCACTTACCATTTGGCATTAACACAGATAAACTTATGTGCATGGGATCCAATAAATAAATAAATATCTTTGCCTTTAAACACAACAAGTGGTGATGCATCTACACAAGACTCCATGTGAACCTTCCACAATTCCAGCATCGAAGAACCCTTTCTTTTTCTCAGAACTTCTGCTGACCCAGTTAATTGATGGATATTTCTCAACCTGGACTCCCCTTCATACATAACCTTGTTGCAACGGCTGAATGAACATGAGGTTGGTATCAAAGCAGACCAAGGATATCCGTCACTGAGACTAACACATTCTGAAGAAAGTTGTTTGTTCAAATCGACCTTAAAGCACTTGGATACTGCAATATTCTGGTCATTCCCTTGATCAAGGTTGTTCAGTAGCCGCTTCTGTGATTTGTGGCTAAGATTAGGAGTTGCTGAATTAATAGCATCAGAAAAATTCCAGCTGTGTGCTTTCAGATTTGACTTCCAGCTAGAATCCGTTCTGACATCTATGTTGAAAGATTTATTATCTAGGAGAGCATTGTGAAGCTTAGATGGAGTAGGAAAGTTATAAAGAAATCTCATATCAATTCCTAGATTATAAGAAACCTGCGCAGCAGTAATGGAACTACCACCCATCATAAAGAAATCATCATCACTTGAAACATCTTCAACCATTAAAGCGTCACAAAATGCCTGTCAAAAGAAATAGCCATATAATTTCACTTTCTCAAATGAAGCAAACAGTTACGTAATGAGAAAATAGCAACAATTCTTCATCCAACTCGGTGCCCATTTGAAGGAAGCATAGAGATGTGAAAAGGTTAAAAATTTTTGCACAAGTGCAGTGCAAACCTTTTTTATAACATGCAATTGATCATTGATCTCGGTGTTGCCAGTCTTATCTCGGACAAGTGTGGTGGAAAATTCTGAAGTTGCCAACAACTTATAATCAACTTTTCCACTGGAAGAGATAGGCAATGCTTCTGTGAATACAAAGTGATTAGGAATCATGACTGAAGGAACTTTGTCAACCATCCAATTTCTGATTGAAGATTTAACTGAATCTCCAGTTTTTTCTTTATCTTTTAATAACAAAAAAGCTTCAAGGAGCAAAAGCTGCCCTGGACCTTCACAAGAAATCACAGCAGCATCAACAACATCAGGATGTCCCCTGAGTGTATCTTCAATCTCTTCCAAGGCTATACGTTGTCCATTAACTTTTATACAGCGATCAGTTCTCCCCAAGAACACCAAGTCACCACATTGAAGACGTTGTGCAAAATCACCAGTTCTATAATATACTTGACTGCCACATTCATCTACTGTACAGTTACAAATGAAGTTCTTATGCATTTTTACACAGTCAAAAGACATAATTGCAGACTTAGAAGAGTAACCACTACAAACACAGATCCCACCAACACATATCTCTCCCTGGATGGGTGCATCAGTTTCACCCAAGAGTACTACATCACAGTTAGAAATAGGCACACCAATCGGAACACTTGTAAGTGCCTCTGTCTCCAAAATTGCTGGCAACCTCTTGCAATCAAAATATGTACAGTCACCAGAGACCTTAATTCAAAAGTTGAGGTATTTTTCAGATAGGAGAAGATTTTAATTATAAAGAAAGAAGAGAAATGCAAATCAGAGGAAGAAAGCAAGTAATATTGTGTCAGGAAGTAGAAGTACATCATTTATACATGAAACTATATAGAAACATGATTGACAACCTCTTAACCAAGCCATTGGCATAAATAATCCCAGCATTAGTACTACGAAGCAGTATATATTACTATTATAGGATGAAAGAAAAGTGAAAGGAAATAAAATATAAAAACAACAATAATTAAAACAGGAAGCTACCAAATGAAGCATCTATACTGTTCCACGTAACATAGAAAAACATAAACTTCATTCAATGATTTGATGTAAAATAATAATGAATAATGTGGATAATCTAAGATGAAGCAGCTACAAAGATGAGAATAAGAGTGAAGCAAGACAAAAGAATTATAAATGTCCTTTGAAATGAATGACAAATATAATACTTGGCTTCAGAACCAAAAATAAACAAATAAAAGAGAGATTCCAAATGTCTAACCTCTGTACTCCCATATAAATTCAAAATAGAAGTCCTGGGTAGTAAATTAGATAGCACATCCCACAAGGATAAAGGAAATACTTCACCACTTAGCACTAGCAATTTCAGTGAATCCTGAATCATCATTTTGAATTGACTTTGCAAAACAGGAAGGATAGCTCGCATCAGTGAAGGAACAGCAATAAGCCTATTTATACGGTAGGCCTACAGAAATAGTTTAAATACTCATTACTAATTAAATGGAAACATCAGTAACAGCATATCAGAAATATAAGTACCAATGGTAAAAGATAAACCATTTAACCTTCCAAGAATGAAAACAACAAAAGTCAAACACACATTCAGAATCAACCTTCAGGACATACAGTTATTCAAATCAGTGCAGTCAAACTCCAATTGTACAACAAATAGCATAATCCAACATAAGATCCACGTTGTAGTCATAACAATGCATAATCTATCAATGCAAAAGTCTTTGGTTATTCTTTTGGCAACATTTTTATATCTTTAAGAATTCCAGATCCTAAAAACAAGAGTTATGTACAATTTGCAACACTTAGTCAGCAATGAGTTCTATCAATGACCAAAATTACCTGAGACATAATTTGGATAGTTGCAATTTAATCTAAAATAATGCGAGGGTGTCTATAATTTAAACTCATCAGCTTGAATATGACAAGAGATAAACATGCTATGTACAAATTAAAACAGCAATAAGCAAGTCTACCTGCAGAAAACTGACAACAGAAAATGGATCCTTTTTCAGCTGATTGAAAGGAGGTACAACTAGTGTACTTGGAGCAAGCATAGCACCAAGAAATTCTTGCAGGTGGTCAACAAAGCTTATTGGCGTTTTGAACAATAAGACTTCTTCCCCATGCAAGGGATACAATTCTTGCATCCACAGAAAGCGATTTAATAGACCTTAAAAGGAAAAAAAAAAAAAAAAAAAAGATCATATTATCAAATCACATTGCACATACAAAGGAACTTAGGGAATAGACAGGTGCAATTGATCAAAATTCAGACATCTTTTTGATGTATTAAGATCATGCTCACAGTTTGTTTATTTTAAGGTAGCAGAAATAAGTAATCTTTTAGACCCTTTTTTTTTTGCTTCTTTTGATTTTTGTTATTGTATATGGAGGGGTGGTTTAGCAAGTTTACCAAACAAAGCCTTACTACATACAACAGAAAGATGAAAAAACCAAAAAAGGTTGAAGCCAGTAGATCAAGAGACACAAATAGAGAGAGAAAAATTAGTCATGCATTCATCTTCAAATGACGGAACAACTTCTACTCTCTAATCCATTCCATGTTTATTTCTCTAAATTTCCTATTGAAAGAGTTTTACAACAAAGAGTCCTCAAAAGAAAAAAGTTACATCACAAATTAAGCCAGAGGAAATTTAAGTATCTTACGAAAAAGCCTTTCATTTCATTCTTGTTCGTGGCATATAACAGTAAACAGTAGCAACCAATATGTAAACAACAAAATATGGCATAAGACAGGAAAAATCCAAGCTATGATAAATGCTTACCTTGTTCAGTGCCACACACACCTTTAGGCTTCCCAGTTGATCCAGACGTGTACATTAAATAACAGAACAATCTTCTTTGATCTTTTTCACAAGGCCAAGCTAAATCCAATGGACTAACAAACTCATCAAGGCTTTCTTCCACAGAAAAACATAAAACAGGACAACTACTGCATTCGCCAAGCCAATTTGACTTATTAAGCTCGTTAAAACCAGCTTTACTAAATGATGATTCAGAAGTAATAATAAGATCAGCATCCGAAGAAGAAACAATTGATAATATTCTATCTTTTGGCCACGAAGGATCAAGAGGCAAAAAAGCCTCTCCACACCTCAAAACTGAAAGAACAGAGATTAAGTACTCCACAGAAGGTGGCATATATATTCCCAATATTTTTGGTCTGTACACATTCTCAGACTCAGTAACTTGCTCAGGTATGCTGTGATCGCCATGATTACCCTTACCTGAAACATGAAAGTTAATAATAACAAGAAAAGGAACTCCTGAAACTTGAATCAGTTGACAATTCTACAAAATTGTGCATTATTTGAAGATTAGGCCTAAAATTCAAAAATAAATACTGATAATTCACAACTGAAGTAATTTCTCATTTAAACACCTAACAACTCTTGATTGATTCCAATATACAATTTTAGAGAAAAAGGAAAGTTCAAAAACCTGAAGAGGACTGGGTTCTGGAATGGCGGGAGGCATCAGCAGAATCAAGAATAACGCGGAGGCGAGAGCAGAGGTAATCAACGGATTTCAATAGGTCAGCGAAAGTAAAACATTGGTCTCCTTCATACACCAGTGGACTAAAAGAGGAGGAGGAGGAGACTTCGCTGCCATGGTTGATAAATTCTCCGGAAATCTGGCGCCCAACGCCTTCTGACGGTACTGCGTGTATGGCCGCGATTTTTTTAGGATTTCTGTTTGCTGCTTTGAGAAACTCGTGGGAAATGCAGCAATGTTGCTCTTGCTGGTGGTGCAGCTGCTCTTCGCTTTTGCGACTGACACAACTCATCTCCAGTCTGTTCTGCCCTTTTCAAAGCGTTTCGTTTAAAAACTAAAATAAGTATATACAAATATTTTTTTCGCCAAAGGAAATATAGAGGTGAAATTCTTTTATTTTGGGCTTTGGGTTGTTTGTGAGGCGTGGGCTTATATTTCAACTTTTTTGGGCTTTAAAATTGAACATTAATGCGTTGGGTTTGTTTGAGAGTTAGTATTGTTATTTACCAAAAAAGGAAGAGCATTAAAATTGGAGTATACTATTTCAAAAACATTATTCTAATTCCTAAATGCTGTTGAAATAAAGATATATTTTTTTCTTTTTCTTTTTCTTTTTCTTAAATATTAAAAAAAAAATTTAATATTAGTGAGACTCAAATCTTATCACTCATTATTGGTTTTAAAAAAAAAAAAATCTTATCACTCATTAACTATTGTTTTAGAGTTTGTATGATAAAAAAATTTCAAAATCTTAAAAATGTTTTAAACTATAGTCTTAGATTTTATATGACCAAAATATTTTAAAATCTTAAAAATGATTTTTAATCAACTGTTTTCAATATACATACCCCTTTATTCACAATGGATGAGAGACTCGAATTGAAAATTCTTTATTTTCAGCATCATTGAAGAGTCAACTTCTAGTCATTCTAATTAAAAAAAAAAATTGTCGCCATTCATCTATTATTATAAATAAAATAAATAAATGAAGTACAGAACATGCATTAGTTTGCTTTTGAAGAAAACAAAAATCTAACACTCGTGTGGTTGATTCAACATTATTCAAATGGAATTAATATCAACACAAATACATAAGAATAGACAAATCCACATAATTAATACAAATTGAAACTTATCCACATAATTTATACAAATTGAAACTTTCCTCAAATCAATAGCCATGGAAAAATACACAATTTGAACAAGTGACCTTTCACTCAATGATAATAAATTCTTTTCCCATATTATATGGTATAAGAGAATTTAAAGTCTAAGGGACACTCATATCAGACGAAAGAATTAAAAGTTCAATTTATATATATTAAAAGATAATTTAAAACTTGAGAGACACTCGTATCAAGTGAAAGAATTGAAAGTATAACAGTTTCTAAATCTAAGAAAAATTCATATCGGATGAAAAATAAATTTTGAAACCCGAGAATAAACTCATATAGATATAGCGCCATATTGAGTTTTTAATATAGATATGAGAGAACCAACCTTAAATATTAGTTGTTAAGGTTGGAGAGCTCATTTCTATATTAATCACTTAAATATGTTTGTATTTAATCAATGTACAAATCTCACACATTATATTCTTAACACAAATTAAAATAAAGAAAACTGAAGAAATACACAATTTGGAAAATTGAAGGATCAATTATCACAAACCAAGCAAGAAAACAACTTCTGAATAAAAGATTTGGATGTTGTGTTGTTAATAGGTAACTTCTCTACAATACTAAAAATCTTCGATTCATCTAGTCCATATTCTCTAGCTTTATCACATTCTTCAAGGAATTTTTGGAAAGCACTCTCTGCATACTTTGCACCCCCTAAAACTGTCATGCCCTCAAAAATTTTATTAGGGTAAATGTCCTTTATATGATCCCCATTCAAAACTGCTGCCATTTGTATTAGTTCTTGTTGGAACTCACTAAGATTTGCCTCTTCTTGCGCTCCGCGCTCGCGCAGTTTCACAGGTTCTGGCAATGTAACTGCAAAAATATATATGCATATACAAGACTAAATATTGCAAGAAATGAATATATAATAAGTTGTTAGAGAAAAATTATACAGGATTTGGATATTCACCTGGACAATCTGTTCTTGGGCCTGTTCTAGTCAAAACACTCTCAAAAGTGCCAGCCCATGCGTCGCGCTTAGTTAGAAAGTCTTTTAGATTGAAAAGCTTTTTAACAGTTGCTGGAATTGAAGAATGTTCATATTCTGATGTAGGATATGGTCCTGAAGGTCCATGTAATACTGCAGTTCAATTTAAACATAAATCTAATGTTATTAGATATTACTTCAAAATCAAGAAAAATTACTGATTTTATTGAATTTAACATCTTATCATATGAGTTTATATTATTTTAGAATATGCAGATTCAATTATATTGGACCCATAATCTAATAGACAAGTAATTTGGCAAAAAAAAAAAAAAAAAAAAAATTCTAATAGACAAGTACTTATTTATAATTTAAAAAATTAAAAGCTTAGTAGTTGACACTTATTTTATGCTGTCATAGTCACCTTTTAAAGAAATTAATATACTTTTAAAAACAAATGGAAGGTAGGTTGAAACTTTGACATTTGACCTAGAAATTATCTTTATAACCAAATAAACTAAGCCTAATATTTGCTCAATGAGAAATTATTTAATGCACCTAATATACACCTAATTTTTCTCAGATTCGTGTGAAATCCATCTTCTATAATTTTCAGTACTTTGTATTAGTTTATTCACATCTATATTATTTGATTCACTTTTTTTGTAATTTATTATACTTCATTTAGTTCAATTATGTAGATAGCAAGTAAAAATGAAAGTTATTATACCTGTTCCAGGCTCAATCCAGGGAGATATTAAAAGGGTTGGAACTCTAACACCAAGGCGATCAAACTTGAACAAATATGGTGCAGGACCATCAATATCATCAGGACTAGGAATTCCTGTTGAAGGAGTTGGAACATGATCATAGAAACCGCCATGTTCATCATATGTTACTATGAACAACATTTCATTCCACTGGGGACTAGCTCTTAGTGCTTCATACACTTCTTTCACAAATCTCTGCCCTTCTGAGACATCATGTGATGGGTGATCATCATTTGCAGGTAGCGATAAAAGATCGAAATATCTTGGTTCAATCACCACATAGTTTGGTAGTTTTCCTTCCTTGCAATGATCCTTAAACTGCAGATCAAACTGATGGAAGTTCCTTAATAAGTATTTAACCTTTCTAAGGTTCCTGCCAAGAAGGAGATTTATTTCATTAGAGGACAAATTAAAGAAATGTAGTAGAATTAGGATCTTGCTAAGAATCGATCCCATATTAAAAAAATGCACTAAAAACACATGGATTTATAATAATTTGAATTTGACTACCTAATAGGTTAGCAATTATTGATCCAAATTTATTAAATCCAATTCATTTGTGGACATCACTGTGTTCAAAAATTTCAATTTCAGAGGAGGACACTTAAAGGTGAATATTAAATATTAATCCCATATTAAAAAAATACACACATAGATATATAATAGTTTAGGTAAATATACACATGATATATAATAATTAGTTTTAACTTTTAGCAATGATTGATCCAACCAAACTTATTAAACTCAATTCAATCATATTTAATCCCTAATTATGCACATTAACCACATTAGTGCGTTTTTAAAAGTTGGTTAGGTAATTCTTATAATAAAAAAACTGGTTAGGTAATTTTATGTCAACTTTGCATTAAGGCGAATTAATATTCAGTGTAGGTTCCAATTGGGGATTAGTCATTTTGCAATAATGAGGTGTTTGAAAGAAAAGTTAAAGAAAAAGACGATCAAATCAAAATGAAATATAGAAAATTGTTTGGATGTGGAATTTTTTTTTTTTTTTTTTTTGAAAAATGGCATGTGGAAAAATTAATAATATAATAATTTTCATGGTCAGATATTTAATAATAATCACTGTTTGGCCTAGCCTGTAAAGGTTCCAAGCCAACTATAATATTTTATTGAAAAAGACTTGATCAATAATTCAATATCTAAATTATTATTTTGTACAGGACTTTCACATGAAATGCCCCCTTCTCATACGGAGATGCCATTATGTCAATAGATATTTTATTTTTGATTAACTGAGTTTCGATATTAAGATTAATATAAATATTTATTTAAAAAATTCAATATTTTTGAACAAAATTTCTTAATCATTCTTTTAAAAAAAATTCATTAATCACTATGCCAACAGAATATTAATTTGTAATTGCTTATCTTTTTGTTTTTTTTTTTTCTCAAATTTATTAAATCATATTTTTCATTAAATATACTAATTAAGTAAATAGTTGTGTTTGAAGTTGAACAAAAATATACTTTTAATAAATTTAATTAATTAATTAACAGATCAATTGGATAATATATATGACTTGGTCTCCATCTGTTGGACTGTTGCACAAGCATTTATATATTTTTTTTATTTTTCATTTTTTTGTCATTTAGATATAACTCAAATGATAAAGGATAATGAGATTTTTTTTAGGCAAAAATAATAAGTTTTGTATTTCAGATAATGTATTCATATAGAGAGAGCAACAAATTAGTCATTCATTAAACTTACTTAACATGTAAATAATATTCCTAAAAAAAAGGGTAAATACTCAAGAGTTATTTATTTATTTATTTATTTTAAAAATAATTTAAAATTGTTATTTTTCAGCGTTTCTAGAGATTTTAATTTTTAATTGATATATATTAAATTAATTTTAGAAATAATTTACAATCAACATATTCAACATATATTACTTTTTCAACTCTGGTAATAATGTCAAACATACCTTATATTTTCTCTTCCAATCGTTTTCCCAAAAAAGGATTCATTTCTAATTTTTTTTTTTTTTTTTTTTTTTGTTATTGCCTAAATCTGAATATCATATTATTTTAAAATAATCTTAAATACAGTGGATTTACATATTATGTGGGAAAAAAAATTCATAAAAATTGCACCTTTACATTTCAAAAATGTGTTTTAAGTATCCACGCACATATATATAATTGGCAAATGATCAACTAACTACCACTCAATATTAACTCGAAACTGGAAAGATTGATGAATGATGCATGTATGGTTAATTAGGTGAAAATACCATGTTTGGCAATATGAAGGAGACATGAAAACTCAATTATGATTTTTCATTTTATATGTTTTTTCATTAAATTTAAATTCAAGCACTTCATAAATTTTTTTTTAATGGACCCTTTATCTTTTTGCTTTATTTTCCATTTTTATTTTCAGTCAAACGTTTATATACAAAAAATAAATATATTTGATTAAGATTTTAGTAAAAATAACCTAATCATCTCTTTTTTTTTTTTTTCATCAAATAAAGTGCTTGAATTTAAATTTAATTTTAAATCAAAAAATACATTATGACTAAATTTATATTTAATGTGCATTCTCCTTATATACCAATTACATGGTCATAAATATTATTGTAATGTAATTATAATTAAAAATAAAAAATGCAATTTTTGAGAAGAAGAAATTTAAATTATGGGCAGAAGGGATAATTTATGGAAATGTTACCTGTAGAAAAGAGTAGAAGGAAAGGACTGAAAATAAATTCCAAAGCTAAGCCCAGCCTCATCGATTGACTCGAATATGGTTTTTTGAGGGTAACCTTCAGCCAACAACTTGGTGTCATTACTCGTCGCCCCATGCGACGTCGCTGAGTGTACGTACAGTCTATTTGGCTGCGTCGACGTCGGAATTGAAGCAAACCACCGATCACAAATCGCGAAATTCATCCCTAACTCCTTATAAACCGGAACCGCCTCCGGTTTAAACCCATTCATAACAGTCTCCGCCATCCCCTTCTGAGTTCGTTCCGCGTTTTGGGCAAACCCATTCATTTGCGGTGGCAAAGAATTTTCACTAGAAAGCGCCGCCTCTGTCCATTCAACCCCGAAAACTTGCTCGTAAATTGCTTGGATTGAGTGACCCGGGTCCGGGTCTACATAAGCGGCTGTGTCGCCGTAGAAGACGAGAGAGGAACTGAGGTCGGAGGTGGATATTGGATTGGATTCGGATCCGGTTACGCCATTGATTTCCGGGTTTATGGTTTTTAGCCACCCTAGTATGTGATCGAATGAACGGTTTTCTTGGACTAAAACTACCACCGTTTTGATTGGGTATGCGGCGGAGGTGGAGCTCTCTGCAACCATTTCTGGTGGCTGTTGGTGGTGTTTCTTTATGTCTTTTTATTAAGAAAAGAGAGAGAGAGAGTTTTGATCGGAGAAGAAAGATTTGGAATAGTAGGAGAGAAGAGGCAAAATATATTCAAATGTTTGAAATGTTACTAGTGATAATGGAGGAATAATTTGTTCCTTTTATAGAGAAATTATTCCACAAATTAGATTCATTATAAAGAGTCAACTTTATCTTATATTCATTCACATCAGCTTTTCTATTTTCATGGAATCTCACATTTCATATGAGGAAAATTCTTTAATAGTGTGAAAATTATGAAAAATTTGTACTCTTTTTTTTTTTTATTTTTTATGTATTGGCGAGGAGAATCGATCATCAGTTTTTTATCAAGAAAAAAATACAATTGCTAGATTATATTTCGTTGTGTATAATCAATCTCTTTAATAGTGTGAAAATTATGAAAAATTTTATCCATTGGTGAGAGTGATAAGACAAAAATAATAATAATAAATTATTAACTTTTATTTATTTATATAAGACTAATATGCACTAAAACAAGATTATAAACTACATATTAGAATAATCCTTATCTATTAGTTATTATGATTATTAAATAATTATGAATGAAATAGTTATTTTATGTTTTTATAAAATTTATATTTTATAAATATTTACTATGTATAATGATAATTAATAAATGATCATATACTTAGAATTTATCAATTAAAAATTATGACTAGATATAATTTGTTATGTCATAAAATAACTATTCCATATTTAAATTTAGATAAAAACTTTCATGTAATTCCATGCTATATATGAGCCAAACAGAGCATAAAAGATTATTGTTTTTGTTGTTTTAATCTAATTAAAAGTAAATCATTGATATTGAAATCAAAAGTTTGAAAAAAATAGCTCTTTTATAATTAAATTTCATTTATTAATTAAATTAATTTTTAAATTAAAAATTATAATCATAAAGATATAAAATAAAATAATTATAGTTATAGTTATAATTATAAATAATGAAATTCACTATCAAATGAATGATAACACTGCAAAGTCCTTTTCACTTCGACCACTTAAAAGAGTTGTTAACTTAGATGTATTTATTTGACAATAATTTGAATCAAATTAAATTATTCATTATTTTGAATTACTATAAAATTTCAGATTAGGTGATGTCCAACTAATTAATGAACCAATTAACTTTATATTTTAAGGAGATAAATATATATATATATATAGTAGTTCTTATGTTTGATATATATTAAAATATGTGGCATTACGAAATGGCTGGACATATCATACCCACGAATTATTCTCATTTAAAAAGGAAAAAAAAAATTGCCCGAGATTGCAAGATTGAATCTTGTAATGGAAATTATGCAAAGGAATAAAAGCATATGCTATACGTGTGAAAATTAATTTTAGTAATAAATAGCCGGGCAATTGCCCTTTAATTTACGCAAGTTTTCATCATATTTTTATTTATAAAATACTATAGTTTTGATCATAAATGAAAATATATGGATTGAATTTTTAAAAAAAATGATAAACGTGTATCTTTTTAGATGAATATAATATAATATTAAATTATTGATTTATATAAATTTTAATTGATATCAACAAACATTAAAAAAAATTATAAGTTATTTTTATATAAATTTATAGTTAAAAAAAAAAAACTTATTTGAATATAGTATATATATTACTATTAAAATTAAAACAAGTAGGCTGCTTTTCCATGTTTTTTTTTTTTTTTTTTTTTGTCCAAGTTCTTTAATCCTGTAAAGGCTGTAATCAATGCCCCACAAAAAATTAAATTCCAGCTAGCATACAGATAAACCATAACATTGTCAACCAATTAAAAAATAAATAAAGGAGAGTGAGCTCTATCATATAATGATCATTTGAAAAATGCTACTCCCGATCACAAAATGTTTGACATTTTTTATTTTACACATAAATTAAGAAATTAAGTTAATTTTTTTTAATTTTAACCATTTCTTACTAAAGTACTCCTATTAAATTTTTTATTTTATCAAGTAAATCACACTTCACTTTAATAATGTTCACATTAATTAAATATAATTATTAATTTTATTGGATGCCAACTCATAACAAAAATATCAAATTAATTCTCGAACTTAGCACATGGAAACAAATCACGATAAAATCACATTTTTTGTCATCAAAATTCTCATCCTTGGTAATTTTTGTCAAATTAGTCATTGGTCAAATTTTAGGCAATGCGTGTGCTATAAAATCGGACGAAATAACGCTAATTTCATAAGTTTCGTTTGGCATAACTTTTCGGAAAATATATATATATATATATATATATATATATATATATATATATATATATATATATATTTTAAATTCAGTTTCTTCAGTTTTGAAAAAAAATAGGTGAATAGATATTTTTTCAAAAAGTATGATTAAAAAAAATAATTTTAAAAAAATTAAAAAAATTCAATTAAATAAAAAAAATTCAAAAAGTGTTATTTAGCCTTCAAAAGTTATTGTGTGATTAATTAATATATTAATAATTGATGAAAATTAAATATAGCACGGTACTAATTTATGTGATTATAAGTTATGTTTTAATTTTTTATCGCCCCTTATTAAATTTTCTAATCTGCCTCTGTTTGAATGTTATTTATAAATATTAATGAAGAATATTTTGGATTTTGCAATTCTTATGTTCATTTGATTGTTTAATTTTTGTTTTATCTCTGAAATTTAATTTTTAATAATAAATAAAGATATGTATAATGATAACAAAATATCATTAATTTCATTTATTAAAACATTCAATCATTACACAATATAAAAAATAACTCACTCATACCCCTAAAACTTAAATTTAATTGATTACTATTAGCCTGTAGGCTAAAAAAATATTTTTTGAATTTTTTATTTAATTGATTGATTTTTTTTTAAATTGTTTTTTTCAATCTTGCATTTTGAAAAAACATCTATTCATCTGTTTTTTTTCAAAAGTACTTTTCAAAACTGAAAAAATTAAAAAAAAAATTCTTTCAAAAAACACTTTTTCTGAAAAATTATGTCAAACAATACTTATGAAATTAACGTTATTTCGTCTGATTTTATAGCACACGCATTGCTCAAAATTTAACTAATGACTAATTTGACAAAAATTATCAAGTATGAGAACTTTAATGACAAAAAAGGTGATTTTGTCCTGATTTGTCCCCGATGCCAAATTTAAGGACTAATTTGATAATTTTGCCCGCCTATTAAATTTTTTATTTTATCAAGCAAATCACACTCCACTTTAATAATGTTCACATTAATTAAGTATAATTATTAATTTTATTGGATGCCAACTCATAATTTTGTTAGATGATGAATATGGTTTTATAAAAATTAATGATAGTATTTAAATAAGATGGCTTATATATTGGAACTCAAAAGTTATTTATTAAAAAATGTAAATTCAAAATAAAAAACATTAATAGTAAAATTTATTGTAAGTAATGATTTTGATATAAATTAATAAGAGTATTTTAGACAATTACTTAGTTAACTATAGGGTTGTAATCAAGTTGAGTCAAGCCGAGTTTTAGCATGTTCAAACTCGGCTCAATATATTTTTTTTTTCCAAGTTTGAGCTGAATCTAGCTTTAGATCGAGTTTAAAAATTATGTTCAAATTTGGCTCGTTTAAACTCGATAACTCGAGCTCAACTCGTTAATAAATTATAATTCAGCTAAGCTCGAGTTTGATTCGTTTTAAAATTCATTTATAATTTATCAAATACTCAACTTTCTAAATATTTATTTCTAATAAAATAATTATAACAAAAATACTTAAAACTAACATAAAAGCAAAAACATCAAATTAATGAAAAAAAAAATCAATCATAAAATATAGCATTACATGTATTACAAAGATATTAATTAATAAAAAAGATATTTTTAAAGATTATAATATAATATTATATAATAAGAAAATATTATATTATATTAATCAGAAGTATATATATTTTAGTTAAATTGAATTACCAAAAGGTTTATAGGAGTATTAAATTATATTTTTTGGAGTGTCAAAATTATCAAGTTAATAATAATAATAATAATCAAGTTATTCACGAACTTATTATCAAGCTGTTCACGAGCCTATTAATCAAGTATGTTTGTGAGCTTATTATCGAGCTATTCACGAATTTAATCGAGTCAAGTTTTACTTTATTCAAACTCAGCTCATTTATTAATCGAGTCTTAAAGTAAGGTTCAAATTTTACTCGTTTATAAAATGAGCAAAACGCGAACGAGCTTTTATCGAGTCGAACATTAAACCGCTCGCGAACGGCTTGACTCATTTTTAACCCTAGTTAACTATTAATAAATAATAAAAAAAAAAAGTGGACAAAATTTTGAGACGTACGAAAAATAAAAAAATACCAAACATTTTGATATACAAATGATTTTCCCATCTTAATTAATCTTAATTTTTTTAATATTAAAGAAGGGACTAAAACTTGGATATACAAGTCTTTGAATTTATTAGTGTTATATTAATTCTAATATAATTTCATTTTAATAATCGATAATGCTCAATAAAATTAAATAATGTGAAGTGTTAATTTTGTATTTAATGGTATGCCAAGTCATTAATAAAAATAAATAGGTAGCGTGTAATAATAATCTATCATGTTATTGTTTTATTGCATTGATGCTTGTCAAAATGTTAAAAGCTTAGAGTTGTTACTTGTGATTGCCATTGGTTGCATGAACATGATAATATGGGAAAAAGCAGGTAAAATGCTAAATTAGTTTTCAAACTTGGTGAATTGATACTTTTTCAAACAGTAAGATTGAAAAAAAATAATTTTTAAAAAAAAATCAATCAATTAAATAAAAAATTTAAAAAGTATTTTTTTAGCCTACAGGTTAATAGTAATCAATTAAATTTAAGTTTTATGGGTATAAGTAAAAGTTATTTTTTGATATTGTATAATGATTGAATGTTTTAATGAATGAAATTGATGATATTTTGTTGATCATTATACACATTTTTATTTAGTATTAAAAATTAAATTATAGGGACAAAATAAAAATTAAATAATCAAATGAACATAAAAATTGCAAAATTCAAAATATCATTCATTAATATCTATAAATAACATTCAAACAGAGACAGATTAGAAAATCTAACAAAGGGGCGATAAAAAATTAAAACATAACTTATAATCATATAAATTAGTACCGTACTATATTTAATTTTCATCAATTATTATCAATTATTAATATATTAATTAATCATGCAATAGCTTTTGGAGGCTAAATAACACTTTTTGAATTTTTTTTATTTAATTGATTTTTTTTTAATTTTTTTGAAATTATTTTTTTCAATCATACTTTTTGGAAAAACATTTATTCATCTATTTTTTTTCAAAACTGAAAAAAAAATTAGAAAAGTACTTTTTTGAAAAGTTATGCCAAACGAGACTTATGAAATTAACATTATTTCGTCTGATTTTATAGTACACGCATTGCCAAAAGTTTGACCAATGACTAATTTAACAAAAATTGCCAAGTATGAGAATTTTGATGACAAAAAAGATGATTTTGTCTTGATTTGTCTCTGGGTGCCAAGTTCGAGGACTAATTTAATCATTTTGCTGGAAAAAGAAAGACAAGATAAGATAAAACAAAATATGATTGAATAAGTATTTAGTTATCATGAATCAAAATGAAATATTATGTAAAAATAACCTCAATACTCATATCCAGTTATTTTTTTTTTGTTTAAAATGTTATTATGGACATAATAAATTTATATAGGAAAAAGAAATAGAATATTAAATTTTCAAACAAAATAAAATTATTTTATAAGTAATTACACAAAATTTAATTATAATAATTTTTAAAAAAATTAGAACAAATTTATATAGAAAAAGGAAATAAAATATTAAATTTTCAAACAAAATAAAATTATTTTATAAGTAATTACACAAAATAAAATTTAATTATAACAAATTTTAAAAGAATTAGGTTTTATGTTTATTGAAGATAATTCGATAATAATTTTTTTTTATTAATTGAGTCTTAAGGATTTTATCCAGTTCTGTATGTGTATAAAAACGCTTCAAATTAGACAAGTTAGATTTGTCCAATTTGGTCCAGTTATACCATGCGAAATAAATACGGCCTGTAAGTTAGGTAAATAAATACAAGGTTGTTTTTCCTTTTTTTTTTTTTTTTTTTTCCAAAGAAAAGGAATTGTATTAATTAAAAGGAGAAGTACATGAAAACAAATACAAGCAATAAACCAAAATCACATTTTTCTAGTACAACTCTATAACACATAATTTTAATATGTAAGAGAAAATCAGATCTATATAGAAAAATAAATCACTCAATTTATGAGTAAAGAAAAAGTAGAGTCACAACATCTCCTTAAACACCTTAAAAGGGAGTGAAACAATATGAATCTTGAATATCAGGTAAGCCGAACTAAGATTCAGATGAATTTTGCCAATAATTGGTGGCTTTAATACTCACTTGAACAGTTTTAAAAGCAATTGGTATTAGAAAACTCACTTGATAATCGAATAAGCCGAGACAGAAAGAAACCACAGCTAAAAAGTCTTATTGGTCACCGGATAAACTGAGCTAAGACCATGATAGATCTAAGAATATCTTCTATAGCAAGTAGCAAAAAAAGCCCCACACAAAGGAGGCAAAAACCATAGAAACTAAAATAGTAGAAATTCAAGAACAAAGAAAAGAAAATAAGTGGAAAAAGTTCAGATCTAGCAAATTAAGCAGAAAAATAGAAACTTTGGGCTTATCACCAGCCAAATTTGGTCGGTCACAGCTCAGATCTGGCCAAGAGAGGAAGAGACAGAGAGAGAATAAATTTTAGTTTTTAGACTTCCACAATCTAATGGTTGCCTTTTCATTTAAGGAGGTATAAAATGGTTCTAATCCAAATCATTGTTTAACTAAACTTGTACATTTTAGTTGGAGAGATTATGTCTACTAATCTTTTTTTTTTTTTTTTTTTTTAAATTTAACTCTAATTAAAATTAAAATTTATGATTTTAGAACTTTAAAAATGATAAGTATCATAAAAATCAAAATTTATTGAAAATAATATATCTAATTAAAGAAGAAAGTTGCCATCAACACAATCAAAATACCTACTATATATCACAATAAAAAATAAATTTTAAATTACCCTTATCAATTGATTTATCTATTTTTACATCAAAAATTCTTTGAAAATGAATATAATCAATAGAATTCGAAATTCTAATATCTTGCACTGTAGTCCAATAATCAAATTGGTGGTCATTGCTAGGAAGTTTAGTCGGCTAAGGTGCATAAACTCCATTCAATTTAATTACCAGCTGGTCATGAATAAATCATAAATATATATATTTTTTTAAATCCTCATATGCAATATTTGAAATTTATTTTGTTATCACTAATTAGCCTTTAATTCAGTGGTATTGAAGCAATATCTAAACCTAAAAAGTCTCAAATTTAAATATCAATCGAAAGCTAAATTTACAAAAAAAAAATATATTTTTTATTATTAACAAAGATCTATATGGATATAAACGAAGTGTTCGATATGACCTAAAGTTATTAATTATTTTAAATTCTATTTGCAATTGGGTTTGTATTTGATTATTTATAGTGTTCGAGTTTCTCAATTTTTTTTTTTACGTTTCGTTTGTTTCGCTAAAAATAACTTATTTTTGAAAAATATTTTTCAAGGAAAACATTTTCTGAAAAAATATTTTCTCAAGAAATAATTTTTTTTATTACAATATTAAAATTTATTTAAAAATTATTAAAAATTTCAATTTATAAGACTATAAACACATTTAAACTTATAATAATTTCGTATTTTTAAAATTTTATTATTAAATATAATTAAAAAAATACATAAAAAATAATAAATTTGCGGTGGCAATTATTAATGGTCACCAATAGTAAGTATCGGTGATCGACGTATTAATAAATTTATATTTACATATTTTTCTTTCATTATAATGAGTTTGTCAAATCCAAAAAAATAATTTTCCGTTTTAAAAAGACAAAATCATTTTTCTAAAAAAATACTTAATTTTTCATTTATTAGAAAAATATTTTCCGTTAATTAATTTTCTAAAACATTCTAAATATCAGAAAATATGAAAAATAAAAAAATATTTTTTGCGAAACAAACGGAGCGTTAGTACGTAAACTTTTTCTTTATGTCTTTTTCAAGTGGATGTTATTTTAAATTAGGTTTATCATGATTTTCATTTATCAATAATGTTATCGTGTATTTGCTAAAGATTAGTGCTATTTCAATTAATTTTATATGGATCAACAAGATATTTTCAAAGATAAAAGAGTGAAAAAGACAATTATCCTTGAAGTCTTGGACTTAAGATTTAGGCGCCAAATTTTTTTTCTTGCTTTCCTTTTTTATTACATATACTGGATCAAAACCAACCTTTTGTGAGGGTTTTGATTATATATATATATATATATTTATTTAATTTGTATTTTTTAAAATATTTTAATATCATATATATATATATATATATATATATATATATATATTTAATATCATATTTAAAATATTTTAATATCATATATATATATATATATATATATATATAT